>JAUZNJ010041509.1:0-10017 GCA_034780135.1 Jordanella pulchra | reverse complement strand
CGACCCATGTACGGAGGCCTTAGTCCTCGACGCGGGCGACCCAGGTTCGAATCCGGCTTGTGGTCCTTTCCCGCATTCTCCCCCCCTCTCTCATGACCCCTTTCCTGTCAGCCTACTGTCAGAAAAACGAGCCACTAGTGCCGTAAAAAAGCTCAAAAAAAAAAACAAAAAAAAAAAATGGATGAACTTGACGTCCCATTCACAGAACAGAGCAGGAACTTCTGACCCCAAGTAACTTAAGGAAGATAGGCTACAGGCTTAGAGTTGCCCCAGACTGAACTACTAAGATGCCTTCATCATGACCTATTGATTGATATGTTGTCAATAGCTGGTTTAGCTTTCAATTTGTTATTTTGAGTAACTACGGTCTTCACTTGGAGACATTTGTTGCCTGTTGAAATTATTTTTATGCCTACAGAAATTGTGGATAAAATTATTTTTCTACAACACATTTTTCTTTTAAATCCATTTAATATTTTAATACCAATGTCTCATCCATTGTTATACTTTCAGTTTCCCTGTGGTATAGACTATTCTCTGTGATGGTTTAAAAACAGATCTCTTATAAAAATGAGAGCCCACGGCTGTATTCAAACAAAAAACCAGTATCAACCATATCAAGATTATAAATTTAACTGCGCAGAGAGAACAATTTTGCAATGAATAGCGATGAAACCATGACATTGAAAGGGCTTTGTCTGGCATCTTTTGGATCAAACAGTCCAAAAAAAACTACAAAAAACAGTGAAATCCAATGTTTAGTCCTAATTTTTCAAATACAGGTTTGCTCTGGGCACACCAACTTTACCAGCTGAAGAAAACTAACTCTTTCTTCAAGCTTATTGCTATTCATGCTGTCGACTGGCCCTTAATTATTCAGTTGAATAAATTACCTATAAATCAGAAAGTGGAGTCATGGCATGCCAGGAGGGAGTGGGCCTGTCAGCTTCAAAGGGCCAAAACCTGCCTAGATCCTTTGGGTTTCACACCACTTAACACTAGTCACTAGGTATATATGTCTAGGCTTTCATAAGCCTTGCTTAAATGTCAGGGGGTTGATGTCACCCCAGTGTGAGGCTCAATATTGAATGGAAGTCATATTTAAATCGGGCTGCATGGCTTTAGTGACCTTCATTAGAATTAAGGAAATAGAGGTTCGGGGCGAGGTCAACATCACGGCCCAGCCAAAATGATATGGAATTTCTTGCGTATGAATATTGCAAAGATGAGCTTTATGTTTAACAAAACACCATGGATGTGATATGAGATATCTTAATGTCTTTGGGAGAATACAATATTTCTTTTCACAAAAGAAATTACAGGCAATGATCATGTATTTTTTTGGATAAGCTAAATGCCCAAAGCTGGATTTATGCATGGGATCTTCAGCATGTACAATGGATTAGCAAAAATGCTCTAAGTGGGCTTTGGAAAGTCTTGGGTTCATAAGCTAAATGACCCCAGATCCTCCCACGTTGACTTCTGTCAAGGGGCTGTTGAACAATGTTCTTGACCCCAGGATCCTCCAATAAAGTTGTCATTTGTAAAAGAAACAGCAAGATATTATAGGTTGCAGTGGTTTTCCTTAAAGAGCAAGTGAATGTAACCAATCCAATGAATATGAACCAGATTCGTAATAAAAAAAAGTCAAAGCAAAGCAAGTATTGTCAACTGATTGCCATAAATAGAAAAATGTTTATTAAAGAATGCAGTTTCAATGTAGAGCACTGCTAAAAAAGATAATCTATTAATCTTAGCAGATGATCTACCAACCAGGGAGTCCAATTATTACTGCTATGGCTGAACATTGGTGACTTTTAACTCACAAGACAAGCAAAGATTATGTTAATAAATAATATGCTTTGAGTCAATGAGTCAAAGTAAAACAGCAACAGCATTAAAGTTTGAGTTTCCAGGTTTTCCTCTAAATTATGATTTGTTTGCCTTGGGGGCAGACTGTGTCTCTGTAGCATAAGTGTGAGAGGTCTGACAATGAAAATAAAATAGGCCTCACAAATGTCATAAAACTTCTACTCTGGATTCCTGTGAGCACTGTAATTGTTCCTCTGACTGGCTGAAGCCCTTGTTGGAAGGCACTGAAGAGTGGATTAAGCTATGATTTCATACTAAACTGGAGTTGAAAGCTGTGCACTCTTGCTCTTCTGAAAGTAGCTACAATCATTAGGTGTTTACAATTTTTTTGGCATTGAGAAAATATATTAAAAATACTGGCAAAAAATCAAAGAAAAAGGAGGTGACTGTAAATCATGAGCTTAGCATTTTGGCTCAGGTCACTGCTCACTGTTGCAGTGTCCGCAATATGGGGGTAGCCGCACCAAACAATCTGTCAATCCCCAGCTTTATTCTCCCCTCCCATATGAACAGCACTCTGAGATACTTGAACTCCTCCATTTGAACTCTCGTTTGACCTGAAAAGGGCAAGCTACCTTGTTCAGGTCGAAAACTATAGACTTGGACTTGGAGGTGCCGATCTTCATCCTGGCCTCTTCGCACTCATCTGCTGATTCCTAAACTAGACCCCCTCCTTCAGACACCATTAGCCCTAATCAGATTTGATAAACTAACCAACCCGACAGAGGTCGGATTTTTTTAAACGTAATTAAAACAGTTGAGTCAAAAGATAAAAACTGGAATAGGAGATAAACTTATTGCTCCGTTCATTTTGTTCTTACAATTTTTCACACAGCCTGTTTTAGAGTCTCTCTTCTTCTTAGAAATAAATTTTAGGATTTGGAAGTTTACTACATGTTCAACCTCATCTAGAGCACAATCTTTCAATAAATTCCATACTTTGATGGTTTAAGTAATGAAATAAAATGAAGAGTTAGAGTCTTATTTACAAGGCAGTTAAAAAGATTGAATTGAAAATACCATTGGAGCTGGTAAAGTCCATTGGAAAGTTAAATCTAAACAGGCAGGTTGTAAGTAAGGATAATGAAAACCAAAGACAGACACAGAGCACAATCTTCCTGAAGAAAATACATGAGCAGGCAGGATTAGTGAAAAAGTCCTTTATTTCTTCATCATACAATTTACAGCTGACACATGAACAAGATAAACTGATTAGATGCTGACTTTTCTACATCCAGGATCATCTAGGATGAAACAGTTGGCAGCTGGAACTCAAGACCAGCTACAGTTGACAGTTGGTCATCTGATAATGCACACTGTTATTCATTTACTCACTGTAAAAATGTAATACAGCTTGATTAAAGTTGCAAATGATGCTATTTTACATCAGTTTATTCCACAAATTGAAGCGCTATCATCTTTATACAGTTGTATTTGTCTACATCACACCCTGCCATTTGCTTCGTGTTATTGAATAAGCCGTTTGCAAGTGTTGATATTGTTTATTACCCATCAGTTGAAACAAAGTAGAGTGTACAGACAAGCCAGCAGCAGCAGCTGAAGCGAGAGCCCATGGAGGTTAATCTGCCAGCCATGTGAGCTTTCAGGGCAGGCTTTAGTAATGTGATTTAGATGAGTTTCCCACATTGGCATGTCACTGCCTTC
Organism: Jordanella pulchra; assembly: GCA_034780135.1. Taxonomy (NCBI): domain Eukaryota; kingdom Metazoa; phylum Chordata; class Actinopteri; order Cyprinodontiformes; family Cyprinodontidae; genus Jordanella; species Jordanella pulchra. The sequence goes on along the minus strand of JAUZNJ010041509.1, from coordinate 6,480 downwards.
TCCCCTCAGTGCTCAACCGACAGTCCCTCATTATGCACCATACCAAAGTCAGCCATCCCACCAATGAGCATGACATTTTTCGACATTAGCATAGCAGCTTTGCTTAAAATGACAATGACAAATAAGACAGGGTATAGAAATATACAGTTTATAGAATAATAATCCTTTACTTCAAACTGTCATTCTGTTCACACTTAAGGTTACTATTTTTTTTTGTTGGCTGATTAACATCTTTTAAATCATAATTTAAAACAACATACTTTGACAATGTGAAAATGTGGATTGCCTCTAAACCAGTGTACATAAGTCCTTTTTTGTGAAGTGTATTCTTGGGTAGTTTGTGCAGTATTTATACACTGTTCGCAAACTGTTCATAATCTAATTACTTAAAAGAAGCCTTTACGTATTTGTGTAGAAATTGAAAATGATTACATGATACAGGATATGATAGATTGTGAGTGAGTCCTTTCAGCTGTTCCCTTATTTAAGTCCTGAAAAACAAATCAACTTGAACACAAACTTGACCTTGGAGCATTTTCTTTCTAACATAACCATCAAACTGGGGTCTCTGTACAAACGTCGAAGACTTAGCCGTTAGACAATGGAGGATCTACCAGAAATTAAATAAGTTAAAAGACGTGACAGTTTATTGGCAATTTCTGCAAGCTTAATAAAAATGTGCATCTTGCTAAATGGTTGCTCATACAACTGCATATCTGCATTCGGGTGTATACAGGAAATATTTTAATCCCTACATACTTAAGAAACTGGTTTGGAGACTTTAGCCTTCATCTTCTACTCCTTGTTCCTATAGCAAGACAGACTTGAAAATACCACATAAAACTTCCATAGAACACACTACACCAAAAGCATAAATGTCAAGCAGCTTAACCTATTTTGTGTGCCTGTTTAGATTTTTTTCAGTGATCTTTAACAACAAAGCAGCACATGACTCTCAGTCACTTTTCATTAACCCTACAACCAGGTTGTCAAAAAATGTATCTCTTTTAACTACCGCAAACAAAAGCGAATACCAGAGTGGCAGTTGCAGATTTCCCTTTCAGCTGCAGAGCACAGACATCATTCTTCTTGTTTTGAATGGAAAAGACTTTGAGAACTCAGGACAAGGACACATTTCTTCATTTCTAGTCCCTCTGGTTTCCTCCAGCTCTAGTCTGAGATACATAGACCAGTTATCTACCCAAAGCAATTATTTGATTAGAGAAAAGAAGGGTTTAAACCATTTAGGCCACTTCATAATAAGTAGAGGCCACTATATGATCCCTGGGATCTTACAAATACCACAGGGCTAAGCCTCAATATGAGACGGTGTAATCTGAAGAGCTTTCAAATAAATTCAGACCTGCAGTGGCATATAGGAAGAACAAACATATATGAAATACATATATATCAATACAGATATTTGCATTTTATTTCAAGCTTCACATCATTTACAGAGCTTATATATATACAGATATAAGCATACACTACAACTGATCTTTGTTTTTGTGGCAATGTGAGGACTGACTAACAATGGAATATTGTATTTTCTTTCTAGAAAAAAGTCATTTGATTTCACATACTACAAAATAATTGTTACACCTCGGATGTTATTGGAATATGTGCATGCTTCCTCTACTATGTTTATTTTGTTTTAATTTAGAATTTTCCTTGCAAGCACGATTAAATGGATAATTGAAAAACAAAGAGTTCTATCTGAGGTTGAACTGACAGATAATTGCTTGTAATTGTTCTGCAACAGAAAACATGAAGAATAAAGGCGTTGCATACATGAAAAACAAAGCAAGCATCATGTAGAAACATTCAACAGCTTCCCCTGCTCATAACCTGCTTGTATTGTAAAGGATATGATGCAAGTGGAAAGCAATGTATCCACTTGGACCATTGACTTTCAAAACAAACTGGTTAGGGTCTCACACCTAGATGCATCCATTAATGTTGAAAGAAACAGCAGGAGAACTGAGGTTCAAAGGATTCAAAACACAGACCATCAGGTGGAAGTATATCATATCTAATATGGTCATATCTCTATTGCTCTTATAATGTTGATGAAAGCATTGTCTTGTCACAGGCTGACAATAAAACAGCTTGTCAACCTTTGCTGCTTTAGCTCCATAGAAAACATCAATGTTATTTTTGTATTTGCTCAATTTCTGAAAAAGAGTGTATTTTTTGAATAAATCTCCTCAAAGTTAGTAATCAGTATATTTGTTTACATGTGATTTGTTATAAAAGTGTTTTAAGTACTCATCAAAAACACTAATAATATTTTTTATAGTTTCAAATTGCTATAATTGTTGTGATACCAACAGAAAGATTGCCTTGCCTACATGGAAATGCAAGCCAGTGCAAGCAAAGCTCCAAACTACATTAACTGAGGAATTTAGTGAGGTATTTTGCCTGATCAGCAGACCTTAAGGAAAAGATAACAGGCCTTTTTTTAATATCATGTCATTAAGGTTATTTCAAGGCACCAACAGAAATAATTATATTAAAGCCCATACTTTCTACAAAGGCTAGAAAAATACACTGGCTTTTAGGGAAGTTGTGTCTGACTCTTCTTTGGGGTAAGAAAAGCAGGTAAATGAGTGGGCATAGAATGTAAACGAGATTGTCAAAGACTGGCATGTTTTTTTTAATCACAAATGTAATCAGGCTCTCTATGTGAGCACATTGTGTTGGATACAGTTTATTTCTACATTCTTTGGTAATTAATAAAGCAACACAAGGTTTTTCCAAGCTAAACAAAAAAACAAAGTAATGCTGACTAACACATGGAAAAATTGTTTTCTCACCCATAAATAGCTGGTAGGTCCTGTTCATTCCTGTGGTGTTCTGCTGCTTACAGCCGGCCTGTCGATCTTTTACACTTTTCAGCACTCTTTTTTCATTTTCAAGAATATAATTAATTATTATCAATTATTAAATATAATTATACTACAGGGTAAGCTTCAGGGGTGTCTTTAGGACCCTCTATTTGGGGGAGCTTAGCCCCAGGTAAGATCCCTTAGTGCATTTGCAACATTCCTTGATAAAAATTTTAGGTTCAAGGGTCTTGAGCAGATAGCTTTTAACAGACAACTATTAAATGCAAAATGCACTTTACAATCTGAAGTCAGTCTTCCTTTGTCAGCTGGCCTCCCTTCCCTCAGACTCTCTGTTGTGGACCCTTCAGGATAAAATCTTTTTTTTCATCGTTTTTATAATTATAATTATAAATAATTATAATTTTGAAAACAAAATCTTTCTTTCTTAATGCTTTTAGCAATGCTCAACGTTTACAAGGATCTCCACGGGGGTGGGGTGGGGGGTGGGGTGGGGGAGCTTGTCTAGAGCAGTCTTTATTTTTGACTTTCTTGAAACGATTATGTTGTTAATACACGGGCTAAGGTTTGGAAAGAAGTTAAAGATTGTAAGATGCATTCCAGCACTACTATCCATGCTTACTCCTGTAAACACAGAGCACGCTCGCTTGTGATGTCTTTGCGTCCTCTACTGCGTATATGGGACACTTAGGTTGTATGCAGTTCACACAGGAGATCACATAGAAGTCACATATATTTGGAAATGTGAACGACCTCTGAAAAAAAAATTGGATTTCACAAAAAAAAAAACAAATAAATAATCGGAATCGAGCATTAAGGCCTACAGTGTTAAAGTAGCCTAAGAGGGTCTAACTCTGAAGAGCGAGATTCTGGCTCGGGAATTGGCCTGCTAAAAGGCTCTGGCTTGGGGACTGGCCCGCTAAAGAGTTCTAGTTGTAAAAAGGCTGGCTGACACAACTAGATAGAATAGATAGTTTAACGGTCCTGAGATGTGGTAATAGCTGAATGTCATAAAGGTGGCAACTGAGATGACGAGGGGCACAGGGGAAACTGACCTGACTCACAGGAGAGACTTTTGATGTCTAGCTGACCTAACGGGAAGGAAATTGTGGTGTCTGGCTGACTAGTAGGGCAGGATATGGTGATCTTCCAGGGGCTTGGAAGAGGCAGATGGCAATGGAGAATCAGCAACTGGTGGAGTAGCAGTGGAAACAGCTGGGGCCGAGGTGACAGAGGTTTGTTTGGAGGTTTGTTGAAGAGTTTGGCTGTGGCTGCGTGATGGTTCCACTCCAACTCTTCAAACAGTTTTTTCAAGGGTTTCGAGGAGTGTGGAGTTTTAAATGCTGAATGTCCTTCAGCTGATCAGCTGCACTCAACCTACTCCAAGGCAGGCGGAGAGAGGTGATGGTGTCCAGAGCATAGATGGAAAAAGAAGTCTGTTTTTGATTCTTATAACCTGGGCTCTGCTGGGGCCATAATGTCTGGATTCTACTGTGAGGTTGTGTGGAGGTTTGTAGAGGACCCAAATGCAGAGATGGAGGTAGGGATGGTTTCTTGCTGTTTTAATTGGCTGTGGCATTTAACAGAGGCATATATCTAGAGATAAGAAACCAGGAAACACGGTGACCAGAATAAAGGGCATCAGGAAGGAATGAAGGGAATCCAGCAAAGAATAACTGCAGAGGAGGAGTATATATGCCAAACAGAACAATGAATGGAGTAATCAACTGATTTGAAGTAGGTGTGAACAGAAGTAACTTGAAAGGAGCTAGGGGGGAGGAGAGAGCCGCTAGGGGGCAAGAGAGAGTAATGAGGAAATAAAATTAGGAGAAAAAAATATAAAGAAAGTACAAGAAAACATCCTCTGCATTTGCTTTTATACATGTAGACAGAGTGGAAGAATGAACGATCAGAAAAAATATGACAAACAACCAATACATGATAATACCACTACTTAAAATGACCCAATATTGTTTGTTACAGGGTGTTTTTTGTGGCTAAAGTAGCTTAATATAGGATGATCTTAATACATGTGCATCTGTAAAAACCTGAATCCCACTTCTTGTTTATGATGCATTGTGGGGCCAATTTTAATGGAAAAAGTCATTGCACAGGATCGCAGGCTGGCTGTCGGTGGTCTTGGACTCAGAGGTGAAATGGTATAATCTGGGAGAAGGTTGTAAGCTCAGATCTTGGCATATTGGCCATAAATCTGTCCTATTTGGGTTTCGCAATGGTAAGACTAGCAAAAACTCTGAAAGTTGGAAAAAAAAATTAAACCCCAGCCTGACCCAAACATCTGTTTCTATCTGAAATTTGACGAACTGTTAAATCTGTCAGGGACATTGACCAGGCTTCATAGTCTTACTTTGCACATATACATGCACATACACTGATGCACAATTATGATACATGCACCTCTTATCCTCCTCCACCATTCTGTCTCCTGCAAGATGTTGTTTTGTATGTTGTGTTACGTCTCTGTGCTGGGTTTTTTGGCAATCCCAAGCTGTGTTTTTTCCTCCCCTCAGCCACTGTGATAACTTTCTTTTTGGGGCCTAAGGCGCCCTTGCAGGTGGAAGGGGGACACCTCTTGAAGAGAGCTCCACCTTCAAAGAGACTGACAAAATTTCACCCACACAGCACCATCCCCTCAGGCAACTAGTTTATGTACAACAAAAAAAACTACCAAGTTAGATACTACCAAGTCCAAAAACATCACTAGACACCTAACCCAACATCTCGACAACCCATCCGCCAAGTAGTAGGCCATCTGATCACAGACGGCCCCCTCCGCATCCCCACTCCCCACCCCAAAGCCACTCACACATTAAAAACCGACTCAAAAGTGACATTAGCTGAGGTAGGACCACTAACCAGCCTAGCTTCAACCCCATTATTCAACCACTTCAGCAAACCCCTGCGAAGGGATACAAGCCCTCCGCCATGTGTGCTCCGACCCAACACTCTATACCAACACTCACCCAGAATACAAGTAGAACATTACACTACAGAACCACCCAACTACTTGACCAATGCCAACAGTTCCAGCCCAAAAAACATAGTCTAGCAACAAAAGGTGCCTTGTGCCATTTCTTTACCCACCACATGCTTGTCAGTGACATGGAGAGAGTAGCTAAGATGCTGCTGGTCTTTACGCGTGGCTGTTTTGACCAGATTGAGACTGCCAGGTCTTGCATGGAGAACCCTGTCAGTTCTGTGTCACTTAAAACAGTTTGGATACTCTTTCACAGTGAGGAGTACTTTCCTGCCCGCAAGCGCAATGAGGTACACCGCCTACATGGTCATAGAAAGTTTGATTTGGGAGCAACTGTCTGTGAACACCTAAACTCTGTGCGTACTCTGCAGAGATGTCCGCAAACACATGTTCTTGCAAGTATGTGGGGCCTTGAACTAAAAAAGCATAGTTAGTGAAAGGTTAGGATAACTAACAATAAGCTTTATCAAAAAATCTTGTTTTCTAGAAATGGGGGGGTGGGGGAACTCTGGTTGGGTAGCCTGTGCGGGCCGTGTGGGCTCTCGTCCTGGGGGGTTGGTTGCTGGGGGTGGTCTGGGCTGGGTGCGGGGTGGGGAGCCGGGCCCGAAGCAAGAACGAGTTGGGTTGGTGTGGCAG
>JAUZNJ010041508.1:0-10017 GCA_034780135.1 Jordanella pulchra | reverse complement strand
AGATAGATAGATAGATAGATAGATAGATAGATAGATAGATAGATAGATAGATAGATAGATAGATAGATAGATTACTGCGAACAAGAATTCAACATGTATCTCTGTTTTTTAAATTTGAACTCTGTTGAATGAATAAAAAATTATTTTTTTGATTTCGAAATATGATCCACGTGAAGCAATCATGTTGAAGCCTGTTGGTTTGAGAGCTGCTTCTTTAGTTAGTGGTGCATCAAAACGTTCATTCATCCATCGTCTATACATGCCTATCCCCATCTGTCCTTGGATGAGAAGCGATGGACCCTGGACAGGCTGCCATTAATCACAGAACAACACAGACTCAAAACATAAACAACCGTTCATACATACACACTTCTAAGGACATTTTTTTTTGTGATTTTTGTCTCACCAGGATTTTTTGGGTGTGTCTGCCCCTCTTGCTCCACCTCTGTGCAGGTGTTGTTGCCTGGAACAGAACCTATAACCACTTACTTTGCGGCTTTTAGCCCGCTGCTCTTAAGCTCACTCGCTGGCTGACTTGGCTCACTTCATGACTCGATGAACGTGTTGCTGCTTCGCTTCTGAGTCTCATTCTCATGTCTTCATGCACTTTTAAGTTTGTCTTTTGTATTTTTGCATTACATTAGTTACACTTTGTTTGTGTTCTTTGCTTTATTACAATTAAATATCACATTTACCACGCATGGATGGATGGATGGATGGATGGATAGACGGAGAGATAGATTTTCAAAATCAATGTCATGATTTTCATTTTTTATCATTTTATTTCTTATTCATTTTTGGCAGCTGATTTTTTTTCTGTCTTTAATAGAAGGGTATGTAAACTTTCAAGCACAACTCTAAGTCATTGTTTGATTAAAGGTTTAAGGTATTGACATGGAATCATCATTTTGGCAACATTAAAAGATCTTGCATCTGTCTGTTCTTTCACTACACTTAGCTGGGCCATTTCTGCCCTTATTTTAGACTCTGTCTTAAATTAACATTTAACGTCTTCCAGCGAGGGACACAACCGGCACTCAAATGTTTTTTTGTAAATGAGTCTAATGTGTCATTTCTTACCCCTTTGCAACAGAGCACAGCTCCAACCAAAACCCTTAGATAGTTTACAAGCAGTGCCAAATAAATTCACCTCTTATCATCATGGCTCTTTGTTTGGAAGCCCTCAGCTGATTAAAGAGGTGTAACACATCTTGGATGTGGAGTGGTCAAAGCATTTTGATAAAAACTGTTAACACTATGATTGTTAGACAACCTGCTTTGCACAGTTGTTCTTATCCAAATTTTGATTGGAAACTCCATTTTATGTTTCTGTCTAAAGGAATATGAAACAATTGAAGTCTACCGCAGATACAGTAATTGTTTGCATTTGATTCAAGAGAAGAGTAAAAACTACATGTTCAAAAGGAGACATAATAAGCCGTGTAATGTTGTTTGCCATCTTGCATATTTTCTGATGTTGTTATTTTCTCAATTAAAGTCGTTTGATTTTTATAATTTGATGTAAAAAAATAATAAATTAGTTTTTTTTATTTATGTTTAAAAATATAAAATAACCTAGTTGTTTGGAGAAAATATAATTGCTTTCCAATGTGATTAAACATAGACTTTGTTTTTCACAGTTAATTACAGTTTCATTTACCATAGCCCAAATTACTTGAAAGCATATTGACAGTTCTTTCCAGATTACACAAGAAATTGAAAAAACATCTAAAGGCCTGAAGCCCTAACTTGGATTCATGTTTATGATTCAATAAGAAGATTAAAAAAAACTGGGTATAAGGAAATCCACAGGGGAGATGATTAAAAACTGATCAAAATAACACAAAACTATATCTTCATTTCTAGAGAATCTTGGTGGTCGTTAAAAGTTAAAGATACTATTAAACTAGTAAATTAGCAAAACAAACTAAAACTATTGTACCAACTAAAGATTAGCTCCATTAGTATGGAATGCCAAAGTGTTCATATTCAGATAAACAAATAAATCTTATTGAAATATCTATTTTTACATTGTACAACATAAATATTTAATGTGACAATGAAATTGTGAAGAACTGACTACAAGTAAAATTCTTAATTCACTGATATAATATATTTATATTATATTTCGTAATAATAAAAAAATATAATTTAATTTGAAAATGTGTTCTAATGTTAGAATTTATTGTTGAACATTTTCATTTTTATTCCAGCAGACTTACTTCCAAATGTAACTTTTTAAAAGTCTGCCTGTTATTTCATAAAGATGTCTTCAGCCATAACTTTTTTATATCATAACGATATCTCACAGCTGAATAACTGTGTTGACCAATTAGTGTCAGCCTGTTGGATCTGCACCCTCATTGGCTGATCCCAAATAGTGACCAATCTTCCATTTTTCCCTGGTTGCCTGCTTGTTTAGTTAGCAACAGCTAGCTTGGTGGAGTTGCAAGAGCAAAACCCATTACTGTGTGGATCTATTTCAGAATATGCTATATGAAATCGTCATTAATGCATTGTTGAAACAATCAGGATTAAATACTCTCCATAATATCAACTGATGAGACTGTGTGGGGAAGAGCTGCTGAGCAGGAATCTGAAGTTGTTTTCTAATTGATGCTTCCCATGCTTTGGTCAACTGCTAAAGGAGGTTTTTTTCCACTGTCAATTTATGCTGCTAAATTTACAGTGTTTAGACTTTTCAAACCTGGATTATATTATTCAACAGTAATGGTGGAATTAAACAGTCATGGGGTTTCCCTGCATTTTATTAGATTTTTTTTTTCTAAAGAACTTTTTATCTTATTTTTTATCATTTTGTTTTACCACTAAACTGCTTGGCTTAACATTCCTCCTTTACTCTGCTTTATATTTTTTGGACCTAAACTGGAGACCTGGTTCATTGTAGTGAGGTCTAGCATCACCCATGGTATATATTTTTGGCAAATTCTGAAACAGATATTCTGAGCAGAAATAATTGATTGGTTAATGAGTTTTAAACATGAAAGTTATGTCTAAAGCAGGGTTGGTAACTTGCCTCAAAAAGAGGTACAATTAACATGTATTTGATCCTGTCTAAACATAAAACTTTAATGACTTCTGCTAAGATGGGTTTGCAGGTGTCATGCAGCCTTCACAGCTTTTTAGTCCTGTGAATCATCTTTGAAGTTAACTTCCATTTGAAATTAAACTGGGGAATCGTCTTTTGTATTCCATTAGTGAACAATAATATTACAATTACTAAATTTTGGTTTGAAAGGACTTCAGACAACATTTAGATGCCCATTAATTAAATGTTGACAATTTAGAAACCGGCTGAGAAAGATTTTAAGTAACTATGTAACTAACGGTAATAATGATACAGATCATGAGAGAAAAAATAGTGAAGGGATAAGGGCTTTGACTGTATTGGCAAATGGGTTGAAGACTAACTGTTGACGCTTAAGAGAGCTGTCAGAAAAACTGAGAAAAGCTGTTTTGATGCCCATGGTCGAGCCCCCAGCAGGAGGATCTAGGGCTAAGACCTCAAAGCTGCTTCCTTTCATAGAGTAAAAGAAAAGAAAAATGGAGCCCAATATAAGGAACAATACCTAAGAAAAAAGACCTCACATTGGCAAAAAAGATCACAAAGACAAAGAGTTTGAAGAAGAGATAAAAACTAGTGACAAAAATCACAAACTGTCAGAGAAACTGAACAACTCAGCCATTTCCCTCTGTGAAAAGCAACTGCTCAGCCAAAAATCCTCTCCTATTATCCTGCTCCACATTTATCATCTGTCCTTGAAACAAAGCTCACCAGGCTCTTCCTACCCCATCTCCACCTTGATCCTGAGACAACTTTCCTCAAATCTCTGGGTTCTATGAGGGACATCTTGCACACACACAAATATAGTGTCTGTGTGAGCATCGATTATATAGCTGAGGCTCTGCCATATAAAAACCTAGCCAACTAAGGATACCCCTGAGGAAAAAAGCTTATGAATGGAGACAGGGGCCAGAGAGATCTGCACAGCCACCCACCTGTGCAGGACAAAGATAGGAACAGACCAAATAGCATCCCGCAGGACGCAGCGATCTGCAAATGGACACCCATCCAAGAGACCATCATAAGATTTCAAATTTCATTAAAGTGCATCAATCTCCTTCACAGGGTGATTTCAGTTTCAGCATAAAGACGACACACAGGCCTTTTGAAGAAGAGGAGTAAAGCCACAGTTTGTGTGTGACGATGCTGATAACGTTTTAACACAGTCGAGAGGATTTCAAGATTAGCTGCTTTCACTGAAGATGTGAAATTGCCTTTAGACGTGTTATTTCACATGTTCTTGCACATCAACACACTTAAAGGGAGGATTACCAAGTCAACAATAAAATTAAACTACAACAACTGAAATATTTAGCATTCCTCTACAGTGTAAACTATTTACGTTTATCTAAGCTAGTCACTAAAGAACAGCATGATTTTGTATAAAAAAGATGTTGATGCTTCCAGCACTACCAAGGAACATTGAACAATGATGATGTCTATATTGTTTATTATAATTGAAAGTTTCATAAATCTCATAAATTTCATTACTTTTTCAGGTTAAGCTTTGTTGAAATTAGTAAAAATAACATTTTCATTAGAATGCAAGTAATTTTGGCTCAGTTTTATAAAAACTACCACATGCAACATGCTGGTCATCATCATCATCATCATCATGAGCAGCAGCAGCAGCAGCAGCAGCATCATAACCTAGCTGGTAGTTCTCTGTTGCTGTTGCAATAACTGAGTAATAATGAGGACATCATTTACCAGCTCAGTCGTTACACTCATTTCTGAGTAACCGATAAGACGAGTCGTCAGTCGACTGGGCTTTGTAGTCCCATGACGTTCCCTGCAGTTTCACCTCGTTCAAGTAAATGACTGTGTTGTAATAATGAGGCACAGAAAGTTCATCTTTGCCATCACTCATTCGAGAGAAAAGGTGAGAACATCTTCACCTGCACTGACAATTTTGAACTTTTCTCGCACCTGTCGACCTGTCAAGTTCTTAGAGTATTAAAAAGACACGTTTTAGGTGCAGTAGTTTAGTGCTTATCCATGTGTTTCTGGTCACACTTTTTTTCTGAAACACCCCATCAAATTAATGGAGACCTCTGTGTCAAGAGGTGTCTTGTTAACACCGAGGGAAATATCTAACTATGACTCTGATGCTGATGAGAAAAAAAATAAACAAATGAAGAAAGAAAACACAAAAAATAGGCTTTTATTTCTGATTTCTTGGAGCCAGAAAGAACAAAGAGGATAACCAATGATTCAGTCAGGGATCACAGACTCTTTCTCATTTATGGCAGCAGCCCCTGTTGTTCAAGGCATTTGTGTTTAACCTCACTAGGAGATCGAATGCTGCTCATTCAGGGCACTTGAAGCGGCCTCTTGTTGCAGAAACAGATCAATAGGAAGCGCGTTCCTGCTAATCAAACTCTGATTACTTTCTCGACATGAATTGCTGAAGGCTGCCGTGTCATTTGGTTCAAGATTTAAATGATTACTAAACGGAGATAGAAATGAAAACTGAAAAGTGATTGATCAGTTTTCTACAGGATCAAATCTAGAAAAGGCAAGCATATGGTTGAAATTCATGGCGAATTTGTCGTTATGTTTAATCCGTTTATAAGGTGTCTGTCACAATTTTTTTTAATTAGTGACACTTTTTAAGTTGTATTGTATTACACATTCTGTGTTTTACTGCCTAAAATCATTGACTTTATTTAAATATGTATTATTATTGGTGTATCATTACCTCAACTAATAATCAAATAAATGTTATGAGCAAAGAATTTTGTATTAGTTTACACATTAGGCCAGTTACCTGTTTGCAAAGAGCCATGATTGTCTTCTTAAAAGCACAGATGCCACAAAGGGATAAAATACTACTAACATGTGGAATAGCAACACATTCCCCTTGCAGGCACTTCAATGTGATTGAGAGAAGATCATTTGGAAATGCAAACACAAGAACTGAACGTCTGCTCTTCTGCAGGACCATGCATATGAAGCAGCAGCACAAGAAACTGCTTCACCATAAGAAAGCAAAAAAGAGAACCTAAAATAAAGTGAAACCAGAGACATTTCTTTAGATATAAAATGGGGATAAACATCAAGGCAAGCGTTCTCCTGGAGGAAGGAGCTAATAGAGGACAAAGACTTATACTTATCGCACAAACATATACTGATCTTGTTCGTGCAGAATTGTAGGTTTATGCGAGTTTCTTAGCTTTCGAAGCCGCAGTGACCGCTGGCTTTTTGTCAGAGTAAATCCCAGCTTGTAGAGACTTCACTTTGGATAACATGGTTACATCTGCCTTGTCGAGGCTTTTTGAAACATGGCGGCTACTGTTGCCGCAATATGTGTTTGATGCGTCACGGCATAGGGTATAGCATAGGTGTGAGTAAAATGCTCTAATTTTACCACTAGATGGCGATAATTCTTACACAATATCCCTTTAGCTAAACAGACTGAACTATGGTCTCAACAGATACAAGCAAGAACTAATCTGTTTAACTAAATATGATACTGTTCAGCCAAAAAAAAAGAAAAACAACAACTTAATGACCTGGAAAGTCAGCACAACTCTTGTTTACTTTTTCATTGTTAGTTCCAACTTAAACAGTCGTAAGTCTACTACAAATTCAGGTTAAAACTGTGGCTACTATGTAAAGCTGGTTAATGAGCTGCACCGGGGGTCTTTGATCGTGTGTGGTTTGGGGCAGAGGGGCATTTTGTGCACAAAATATAAGGAACTTTAAAGCAACATCTCTAGACATCAATACACATTTTAAAGCTTGTGTGAAAGCAGTAGCACAGTAGCTACGTTTAAATCAGATTAAAATATGTTTGTATTAAAAAACAAAAAATAGATTGCTTTCTATGGAAATAAGTAATCAGAATAAAATGGCTGATCGGACTAAAAATGTTGTCAAGTAAACATGCCACCTGACTAAACATTGCTGACAATAGGTTCAAAAGTGGATTTAAGTTCTTAAATAGAGATTTTAGTCCCACAGAAAATTTGTAGGCAGAGCTGGCAACATTTTTGTGACTAAGAGAGCATCTGGAAAAGCATTTATCAGGAGGAAAAAAGGTGAACACTTTGTGATATACAGTCAAAATATCTAAAGGAAATGTGGTAATGATCTACATGATGGAGTGGCATGTTTAAAGGCAAACATGATGAGGAAAAGTTTCTGAAAGATCGTAAATTTCATTGTACATCATTGTTACTACCAAATAAAGTAAAGAAGAAATACTACAGCAAGAATCAGCCGCTATCAGTAAAGGTTGAAAATCCCTCAGTCCTTCATGTGGGGACTACAGGTATTTTTATGAGATATTAAAATCATAAACAAATGTCTGATCAAGTGAAATATTCACAATGCAGAAATAAAAGATACCGTAAATGTAAGAGCGATGACCTTACCTGAAAGTTTATAATTTATTAAAAAAATGACTAAATTACATTTATTCAAACAAATTAAACATGTGAATAATGAGAATATTCTGTTCTTTAGCTGTCACTAATCTTATCTTATAACAGAGTGGGCTTACAAGCCTGGGTGTTTAGGAGCAGGGGTGGGACTTACTATCACAAGCTTCATGTAATACTTCTGCAGTCCTGAAGCCCTGGTTGAAAAACTCAAATCCAGACTTCTAAATGCAGATATTGCCCCTGGTATGAGTTGAGGTGGCACATCTGAGTGGCTACCAGCTTGGCTGTACAGGCTTTGTGCTCAATCTATATATGCTTCTTTTTTAAATGCATGATTTGATCAACTGTACTCTTCCAACAGAGTACAGACAGCTTTGTTTTCTTTTAGTTAACAGGGAGGATTTAACAGCATGCCAGTACATTTCTCTGTGGTATGGTGTTGAAATCACATTCTCTGCTTCTTACTCACCTGAAAAAAACGAGTCCATTCGTTGTCGATGTGATGTCTCTTAATTTATTGTGTCATCAGCATCAGTATGCTTTCATAACGCATCAAGCTTGACTGATGTTAGCATGAGCAGGTATACATATATGAACCTTTTGCGAGTGTGGGTTTATTTGGAGGAAAATAAGCTTTTTTTTTTAGGAACACAGATCTAACTTTTATTATTTTCTGCATATGTAAACATGCAGAAGTTAACTGAGACATTTGAAGAAAATGTAAGCCTATATTAACGTGTTGTTTTTAAGACAATTGCTGTTGAAGATGCCCAGTGCTTTAAAGGTATAAATATATCTTCAAGTTATCCACAGTTTATCATTTGAAAACATGAATTTTAAAGTATTCCAAGAGGATAGACAGGGGAATGTAGAAGGATGTTGTCCCCAGCTTTAAATATCATGAAACATATATTTTTCAAACAAAACACAAACCATTCAGTCTATTTGCAGAGATGTTTCCCCTTGGGGAGGTGTCTGCTTCACACAACTCAAGCTCCTCCTATTCCATGAAGCAGTCCGGGGTGTAAACACAGTGCACCCGGCATGTGCAGCAGTAAACTCCACTCAGTGCTCTCGGAAATCACCGCAAACATAACATTCGGTTTGAATGCACCTTTAGAGAGATCTTCTTTATCAGCTTCTTGAACTCAGATTCAGATCAATTAGGACAGATCAATATTCTGGGATGGCAGACGATCTTTGTGCAAATAAAGCAAAACAAAAACATAGTGACTAAACTTAAATGTTATGACATGTTTAGAAAAACAAACACACACAAAAAGAAAAAGAAACACAAAAAACAAAACTGTACACAACAGCCATGAAGTTATTATGTGACTCCACTCGGTTCTTTCACAAGCTTTGCATTGATATCTTGTGCCGTCAGTCTTTACAGATCCTATTTTCTTTATAGCCTGTGAAATTACCCCTGTGCATTGTTTTGTGGAACCATTAAACATGAGATACCCTTGTAATCTAAGTGTTTATCACTTTTTACAATAACCTGTACAGTCAAAGAGAGGCTTCTCCTGACTCTGTCATTTTACCTGCTTTGCACTCTGTACCCTGATATGCTGTAAATGTAGCCCCTCACAAAGATTGCAGCATTTAGGTCGTTTCTGAAGTGTTATACTTGGGCTCTGGAATAGAGAAAACCTAATCTCAAATGACCTTCATCTGTATTAAAAAGGAAAATTGTGATCTGGCCATCTCTTAGATCAACGTAGTCTTCAAGCTTTGCAAAATGCCTTATCTTCCAAATACACATTCAGATACCCCTTTTCCACATTTTCAATGTGACAGTACAGTGGTGTAAAATGTTCAAAGTTGATCCATATTCAACCCAACTAACAATCTCTCCATGACAGACAAGCTGTTTAATGTGTAAAACACTATCATGGATTTTTTGCAAATGTTAACTGCTAAAACAAAAGCAAAAGAGGTTATGATTAACAGTGTTATAAATGCCTTATTTTGATTTGATTAAAAATGTCTTCATTTTTAAAGGATTTCTGCAACAACAGTGTATTGGTTCAAATAACTTTTCTTTCCTAAATGCTGGCATGTCATGACAGCATGCACGTCTTGCGTTTTTAGACTGCAGAGCTCAGCAGTGTTAAAAGGTGATAGCACCTTGAGCTGTTTCTCTGCTGTCTTTGCACATCACATCTCTGACCAGGAGTGTTTGATGTGGTATATTAGCTCAGAGCAACATCAAGCAGGCAGGGAGATCAGCTTTTTGAAAACTATATAATCTAACTCCCCCTCTTTGATTTTAAAACATTTTCATCCTCTATGTCAACACTCTGTTATAATGAGACAAATTTAGTCCTGTTTCATCACAACAGTACAGGGTAAAAGGAATTTCAGTTGTGTTTATACAACTTTTTGGATATATAGTATTTCTACCAAGCCATCACATACATTTTTCAGCCAAAAGATTTTCGTTTGATGCTGAGAAAATTCAATAGTGTTGGGATCCGGAGCCTGCCGCTCCATCTTTCCTCCAGCAGAGTGCGCCTCGAGTCCCCTGGGCTGGAGCCC
>JAUZNJ010041507.1:0-10017 GCA_034780135.1 Jordanella pulchra | reverse complement strand
GCTGCTCTCATGGGAGAGCTGGATGCTCTGTGTAACTCATCTGAAGCTAGACGCTGCTGCTGCTGAACTCTCTGCTGGACCAACAGTCTCTGGACCTCTCCGGTACTTCCCCTTTCCAAGAATCTGTCAGAACCAACTAAGGTACCATCTGAACCAACTCTTTGTCACATCCCCTGACTTCCTGGCTAACCGAACCTCCCGGTCTACAGACCTCTGCGATTCCTGTCCCGGACCCGAACCAGAACCGAACCAGAACCAGAACCAGTTTACTCTGTGATTGTATTAAATAAACTTGTTAATTTTTTCTCTGCCTCCTGTGCTGTTCTGCATGTGGGTTTGACACCTTAAGCCCATCATGACAATAAGCCTTCATATCGGTGACATTGAAAAATATTACTGTTTTTTTTTTTGGACTGCCCAAGATCATCCCAGCCCCAGTCATATCACAGGCTATCCTGAGCGGCCCAGGTTATCCTTTTTTAGGTTTCTCTATAGTTATGCTGCTATAGGCTTAGACAGCTGAAGGACAGAGGGACCATTTTTTTACCTTTCTTCTTCATTCTATCGCTGTTCTCCCATTCTGAAGTATCTGTTAGTTTAAACCTTAATATAATGTTTTTTTCTGCTTTTTCTCATCATAGTAGCTTCAACTGATCTGTTCCTATTTGGCTGTGACTCCATCCTGGAGGGGAAGAGCACCTGGGCCATTAACACCTTTGATAATAGATGATGAAACTGGGCCTATTTTTTTGTGTTTAGTCCTGTTTCTCTCCAAGACATAGCTATCGGCTCCACTCTATATGCTGTCTTTTAACCCTTTTGACATTTAAACTGGCCCTGAGCTCTTCTGCTGAACTGTTCCTTCCTCAACAATAGACACCTATGGAGCTAGTTTAGTTACCAGCATTTATGAGATGTCAAAGACCAACCCTAACAGTGTTAAGATAAAAACGAAATGTACATTAAAACAATTTAGAGTTGAATAAAACAGAGAGAAAACATTTAAAAATTAGGTGAGTAATCCCATTCAAAATTCAGTTCATGGGACAGATACAAAATCCACACAATAACAGGAAGCATGGTACTAAAACATGGCTGCTTTTACAGTAGCTGATAAGATAATAAGCTAACATTTTACGCTGAAGCTGTCTGGTCAAAAGAAGACAGCGTGAAAAGGAGCATCTGAGAAAGCCACTGGACTGAAGCTCATTTGAAGAAAAGTGCATCATATCTGGAAAAAAATGCTGCTCCAATAATTAAAGTCTCCAAATTCATCAAGATAACTTTTAGGCTGATCAGTGACTTTTATCATGAGGCTTCCCAGGTAAGTTTAAAGGAATGAGTTGGGAGGCAAAAACTCAACTATTGAAAAGGACTCAAATAATTTGCTAAATTAGGCAAAGATTAGTTTGTTAAAAGGTTAAATAACAACAGAATTACCTGATGAAGCCTAAAAATTGGCCATTTTCCTTCAAAATCACAGTGGGGCTGAAGATTGATTAAACTTTCTGTTTATGAAGATTCATTAAACTGTCCGTATTATAATCAATATTCATTCTAAACACGTCCTTCATTAATCAAAAACAAGCTGCAAACAAACTAAAATAAAATAGCTTGGCTTATTAAAAATATACAAGATAAACATGAACATCAACGATAAAAAAAATAAAGGCAAAACCTGAAATGTGTCCAGGTTTCTTTGTGCATTTAAGGCACTTTGTCAGCTTATTATTTTACTATAATCTATAAACAAAATAAAACCGCATTGTGAACAGATTTCAGAAAAAGTCTTCTGAAATTCTTTAGAAATAATGGTCAAATATTGAAATATTATAAAACAGTTTGAGTTGGCGTCTACACAACAAAGTCCGAACCAATACACACTGCAGCAGGGGTCAGCAACCTGCTGCAAAACTAAATCATGTCAAGGGCCATAATAAAGGCTAGGAATCTAAATGAAAGATTTTTATTTTTCTATGTTTAGAATTTAAAAGAAAAACTATCATTTAATCTTTACAAAGGAAAAAAAAGTCATTAATTTTGTTCCGTCAAAGTGAGTGAGGGATTTATTATCATTGTTGACATTTTCTATTAGGTTAGTCATGCTTTTATATTTTATTTTTTGTTTTATGTTTTTGTTAAAATAAAAAATGCTACTACTGGCAAAAAAAGAAGAAGATGACAGCAAGTAGGAGGATGGTGGATTTATCGTGTTATCAAACTAATTCACTCTAGATTTCAACATTAACAGAATATCAACGTTTGTAACATAAACAGCTTATATTCGGTTTTTTAGATCTTAATGCATTTAGTTTCCTTACAGTCAAAGAATCTTAATCCCATTATCTGCAGCAGGTTTTACACACATGAATCATGCGTCCACTGCCAGGACTTGGCCACGGCGTGGTCCAACCCTTCCACGTGAGACCCAGGTCTAGTGTGAAACAGAGGGTCACTTTCACACTGGCAGCAGGTACGCTTTAATCCGTCTCTGTTGGGCAGAAATTTGCCCCCACTTAAAAAGACAAAACAAAAAAAAACACTTCCTGTCATAGTAGCATCGATGAGCCTTGGAAATCTGCAGCTCTCTACTCAGACAAACAAGGACAGAGGGTGATTCCACCGATTGGTGAGTCCTCACCCTGGGAAGAGAAAACTCTCTGTGGCCTGGGATGGAAGAGAAAACCATGTAAACCTTCGAGTGAAAGATGAAATGCATCAAATTTCCACTGGTCTGTCCTGGTGAAGAGATTTTTTAAATGTTAATTTACTAAAATAATTGTTTTTATTTTAGTAAATTGATCTAATAAATTGTGAATAGACTGACCAATTGCTAAAAGAATCAATATCTGCAGTCCTACTCTGCTGTGTTGTGACTGAGTGTGTTTCACAGAAAGTAGCCGATAACAGATGATCTGTTAAATGGTTAGCGTTACCAGTCTGACTTAATCAACTCCTCCATAGAGCTCTGCTTCTATGTCTTTGTTGCTGTTAACAGAGGCATACCTCCACCTACAGCAGAACAATATTTCAATATCAATATATATTGCGACATGTTTTGATTCATTATTGGATATGAAACATTTCTGATATTTTTCATATACATCAGTCTGTAAAACAGCATTTTTACTGACTGATGTTCCAGGTTTCATGTAGTTTTATGTATTTTTGTATTTCTTAAATGTTATGTTGGAAGATTTTTATAAACATTGCACAATATTTGTCATATGTTTGTACAGACATACAGTATGTTGTGGGCATTCTTGGCTCTCTTTCTAAGTCTTTCATTTTTTCAACATCAATATGAAAATGATATCATATCGACCGAAATTAAGAAATGTATTGCAATATAAATTTTGGCCACATCGTCCAGCCCTGCCGCCACCCATTGCACACCTACATGTAATATGAAGGAAAAACTATAATTTTCATACATTCAAATGTGGAAAGTAAACTGTTTGCTTAAGAAGTCATTATTGTCAAAGACAGAAAGTGTTTGATGTAGTTCAGTAGTTGTGTTCCAACCTTTTAACCTTTTCCCCAGCAACTAAAACACTACTGTGAATTCATTATATGAGATCTCGAGATAAAACTTGTCTGGAAGTGTTGCTCTTAGCGTGTGAGCTTGTCTTTTGAAATAGGTCTAAGAGATAATATTTGGCCTCGTGTGTGATGGAGAATGTTTTAAATGTGATGCCTAAATCAATATCTGACATCTAATTTGAAGCTACAACACAAGTACTGCAGCTACTGAGATGCGCTGCTGTGTGTCACTTACACACCTTTCCCCCTGGCCGGAAAACCTGTTTAAACCCGAGAACAATCGGCTTTTGGTGGTAGTGAGAACAGCTCACTGACCCGTTTAAAACCGCGTTAAACGACTTGGCAAGCGGTCTGGGTTTTCATTGCCTTTAGACGGATGAGCCCCCATCGGCAGTCAGTGGGAACAACAGAGCTGTGTCGACCTGCTAATTTACGTGATACCATTGAGCGCAACATACAGACGTCAACGCACTGCACCAGTCGAAACAACTCTGGTGACATTCAATAAACATGGAGCAGCTCTGGTGAAAGAAATTCAGATAAAAGAGCAAAACAATAAAGCACACTGACTAATTCCTGGTTTCCTAACATGTTGCTATCCATTGTTTACTTTCCAGATTTCTAACGCTCTGGTGACATTATCAACACTAACCCAGCATGATGATGTCACCAGGTAAGTAGCGGTGGGGGCACAGAGGCTACGGCAGCTTGCCAGCAGGGGATCAGATACAGCTTTTTTTTCTATTGACACAAAATATTAATATTGTGACATTTCATTAGCTCTTATAAGTATGGATGCAGCACCAGCAGAGCAAAGACAAGATCTCATGTAATTTGATAAAAGTTACAATCTATCATTTGTTTTAGTGTAAGCAGATATATCTGGATAAATCGAACATGTTTCGCTACACGCATCATATGACCAAATTCTTAGCAATTCCCACCCCTACCGTTTTATATATTTTATAAATAAGTATTTACATATTAGCCCCAGTTACTGAGCAGACCACACTGTATGAAAGCAAGTTATTTGTAGCCAAGCTTCTGCTCATTTACTATTAAAACAAATATATAGCAGCATGTGGAGGAAGTTTCCCACATAGTTCTGCACAATGACTTCAAGTGTTTGCTGGTCAGGGAGAAATCAAATTCTCACCTCCAGTAATGAGACTTTCGCCACTGTGCTGTGCGTCAAAGAACTGTTCTCTGTATTATTCTCTTGTGTTTACCTGGAGGATTCTGTCTTGTAAGCCATGCTGATAACAGCGGTTCATTACAATAATAAAGACATTTATCTGGCTCTACGTTTCCAGGTTTCCTAATGGTTGGAAAGGAAAGGACACAAACCCTCAGGAGTCCATTTTCCACACAGAGAGCTTCTTTTTCTGCTGATCTAAACAGAAATCTGTGTCGGGTTAGAACAGAGCCACCAGTGTTAGTCAGGAAACCAAAGCTAGGACAAAGCTGGATCTGTGCTGAAGCAGAACTCATGTCCCACCCTCTAACAGTAGCGTCTTCTGCTACATCAGCTCCCACCTGCAGCCCCCACCCACCCATCCAGACAGCAGGACAACTCAGACATCACATCACAAGTGTTAAAGTGGGCTCAGTGATAGTTAAAGCTCCTGCTGCAGAGAGTACCGGCTGATTTTGGAGGAAAGAGTGCTTCACTAGCTGCTGAATGCAAGTAAAATTTAATTGTCTTTGCAACAAAATGCATTACCACAAAGCCAACAGGGAGACAGTAAGCTGTGCAGGAGGGAAGCTGGATCGATTAATGGCGAAACGCAAAGGCGGGCTGAGGTCCAACTTTAAGGCTGAGGCTTTAACATAGACTTTCTGCTTTGAAAATATCATTACCTTAACAGTGAAGGCTGCTCCCCTCTAGCTTCCAGCACAGGACTTTCCAAAGAGCCCACCATTAACAGCAGCCACATGTACAGTAGGGGGCAGGCAGTCCACCAGAAAAGGTAAAGAAGCAGTACTTCTTAATTAGCTTAAGAATAGAGCAGAGGTATGGAGCCGTTCCATCAGAAAGGTGACCTTAACTCGGCTCTTTGTTTTGAACTTCATTAAAGTGAATGACTAACGTTTCCAGCTGCTCTTTGAGCTGTTTAAGTAGGGACAGAGAAAAGACCGCAACAGACTCTCCCTCTTTCTCTCTCTATCAAATTCAGCTAACCCATATCGCTAACCATGCACACAAAAGCTGTCTGCACCAATTACAGCCACACGACTCACTGGGAAAGCAATTAAGTTCAGTTTATTTAAATCGCGCCAATTCACATGTCATCCCAGGGCACTTTAAAAGGCAGTTTATTCAGAACATCCAGCCAGACCGGTTTAAAGTTTTCTTTCTATGGCGAACTACCTCATCCAGGCTATTCAATTTTCAGGATCCGTCCTCCTGGTTGAAGATGTAGAGTTAGTAGACATTTGCTTGTTGCTGACTCTAGAGCAATCCCTCACACTGAGCATGCATGCAGTGACAGTAGAGAGGAAAACCACATTTTTAACCATCCTTAATATCTGGGATCTAATCAGAACAACTCTGCTTTAGATAAACATGTCACAAGGCATGAAGAAAAAGTCAGTGGAACTGAAGAATCCTTTCTTCCCTTAGGTGAAATGATAAAAACATCCGTGAGCTTTTAATGCTTTTTGTCCCTTAAACTAGTGGATTCTTAACACCAGCAGGTAAGAAAACAAAGAATAGAATTTTAACTTTAAGGACAATGAAGCCCAAATTGACCCCGTTTTGTTTGTAAACTACATACTTGAAGGTCTTATATTTTCGTGTGACTAGACCCCTCAGATGACTTTAATGAGCATAACAGCTGCAAAAAATGACCTCCTAATTCCCAAATACATGAGAAACCTGTCTGCTGCAAGATGTCAACTCAGAGCTATGAAAACATATTATTATGACAGTTTACTGGCACGTGCTTTTAACTCAGGGTTTCCCATAGCATCATCCAACAGGGGCGCATCACTCACTTCAAAGTCTGCCATCGAGGGCCATCCGAGCCTCCCTGTTCTCCTATGCCTGCAGTTTGAGCTGATCGTTTCTGGTTTAAAAGCAACAAGAAAATGTTTTAAATCGTTTTATGTTGTATTGATTTTAAAATTGTGTGCAGTAGAAAAGCTTATTTTTGTTTTATTTAATAAATATTGTGATATTTATTATAAGATTTATTATAAATTAAATTCAATAATTACATTTTATGTGTTCTCCTTTTATTTGAAAAAAAAAGCACCAAAACGTATCAAAATACATATTTGTACTGACACTAAAATGTTGGTATCAGGATAACCCTATTCCTAACACCTCTTCCTGTTTAACTGCATTTCTTCTGCTGTTAAATCAGTATTAATATTGGTTCTACTGTTATTTTGAGGTCATCCATAAAACGTGACATGAGAGCTGCTTAGACAGCGAGTCTAGAAAAAAATAAAGGATGTTAGGGGAACTAGAGAGAAACTCCTATCAATGACTGTATTTAATTAGACACCCACATTAGCAGCAGTCTTTACTTTTAGCTCATAAAGGGCTGATGAGCGCAGGAAAGAGGATCTTTTAGCGCATTTAACCTAAATTAGCGCATCAACACAAACACGATTTCCACGCTTCGCCAGAACAGCAAGATGATAGTACATTTTCATATTGCCTTTTATTTCAAGAGACTTCCGTACTCCTGCTGTGTTCTTGTTGAGCTTGTTCCCACAGCTGGAAAACTCCCACGCTCAATCCCTGTTGCCCCTGGCTCCATTAGAATCAGTAAAAAAACAAAACAAAAGAAGCAGGTTAACCGGCTCGGCGCAATAACCAATACGGCTTTATATGCAAAGATGAAGGGCAAGAAAAGATGAAGCTGACAAGATAAAAGAACAAACAGCTCATATTTTTCTGTGATTCATCTTTGTCGCTCTCTCTTTCTTTCCCTCTCCCTCGCTCTGAGGTAACCTGAAGTCGACCTCTCACAGCTGCTGCTCTCATTCTCCTCCAGCGTAAACACCCACACTCATTGCACTTTTACAGAGGACAGAAATGCTCACACAGGAATATATGCTCACACATAGACAATGTCTGCATGAGCAAGAGTGTCATTCAAAGATAGATAGTGACAAAGAATAAGAGGATGAACTTTTACTGTAGCAATGGGATGTAAACGAGGAATATGCCTATGTCGTGTGTGCTCTGTAGCTCAGGTTACTCCATAACTGCCTCTGTTGTGAATACAGCAACAGCTGAGTGGGGCTAAACAAAATCACGGTTAACATAAATAGCACTTGCTGCTCTGGAGAAATTTGAGAATATTTAGCATGAGATTTACCAACCAGCAGCAGCTTCTTTACCTCAGACACGTTCAACATGATTATTTTCATTGTGACCCACCTGTTGTTCTTTATTTAAGCTTTTGAAAGATGGGTAAACCTTTCTTAATTAGAAATTAAGTAAAAACTTTTCATATTTGCATTACTATGTTAAAAACATGCATTAACCTAAAGCTGCGTTCACACCAAACATATTTGGAGCTGTAAAGAGGCGTCTGCTGAATTCCTCTTTGATGCTTGTCCGTATTAAGGTCAAGCGAACATCATCATTGTGTATCTTAAAGGTCTGATGCACCTTGGGAGGAGCCACCCTCATCTGGTAAAGGGCGGCTTGGCCTCATTTAAAAACTATAGCTACAGAACACCGTCGTGTCTGGATTCAAAGGTGTTCATTTTGTGTACCCACATCTCCTTCCAGGACACAAACGTCACATAGCTGAAACTCTCTATGATTGTTGCTGTGGCGATGGATAACGTCTGTTAAGGGGTATTTTTTACTGTTGTAGTGCTGCCCTTGTCCACTAGAGGGCAGCTGGTCACTCTTAGTTTGAGTCTAACTGGTATTTGCAGGAGAACTTCTGCCAGAGTGAAGGCATGCTAAAGCAGGAAAATGACTGGATCCCGAGTTCAGTGCTGTTTATTTACACTGTTTAATGGTGACAAGGACGCAGAGTGAACTTGGTGTGATTCCGTTTGTAAATATTAACACTCAATAAACACCTCAAGTTATCACCTATATAGCACCTTTTCTAGCTGTGCTGCGTGGCAGACCAGCATCAACATCTCTGCTGTGTTTGGAAGGTAGATGATAGAAAACTAGAGGGCATTACCGAAACTTCTGTACAATGATAGAGAAAGATATGCTAGCAATCAGCATGGTAGGTGGGGAAGGCCTTTGTCTTTAATGCACTTCATGGAGGTGTTTTAACATTCCTATGAAAGCAACAAGAACTCTCTTTTTAAACGCTGTGCTAACAGCTTAATGCCATCACTGATTGCTGGATTATGCTAAAAACACAGAGACACAACACAGCTAACATCCACTTCATTGAAACAAAGTGTAACTAATCTGACAGCATGTGAGAGCGACATACCCTGTCTTTAATGATAGTTTTAAATCTCTGTACTTTGAAAATCAGTGTTTTATATATTTAATTTATGGTTCCAATTCAGCAAGCTAATATGTTCCTATTTGGTTACATATTCTAAACATATCTAGTTTAATAAGGTGGAAGAAAACATGATTGTACTCACAGCATAGTGAACTACTGCAGCTTTACAATATATCACAGCTGTATCATCGTTATCTGTATTATGATTCCACAAACTATGTGGAATCTCATAATTAGTTTATGATACAATAAAGCTCCAAAAACCACTTTGCTTCACCAGGGATTCCTGATCAGCTATAAATTCAATTTATGTGCTAAGTTCAGAAAAAAAATGTAAAATTTCTGTCATCGTTGGTAGTTGGAGATTTAGTGCAAATAAAAATGCTAAAAGAGGCGGGGGGTTGGAAGGAGGATTAAAAGTGGAGGACAGCTAGAGTGATGGATGCTGTGACCTACTTCCTGAGCTCCCTGCCAACTCCTCTGCTTTACAGTGACAATTTCAACAGCACACAGAAATGCAAACATCCACAGCGAGCTGGAAGAAGAATACTATCCGATACCAGGTCCAAACCAAAGAAATCATTACAGTACTGATCAAATGAAAAAAAATCCTTAGTAAAAATGTCAAACATGCCACTTGGGTCTCCTCTTTCATCTGCCTTCTGTCTTTGGTTGTTCATCATAAACCAAAGATTTCGGTGTCTAAAAAGACTTGGAAAAAGAATCAAATGTATAAACAACTCTATTATGTATAAGAAAACACAATAACAAAAAGCTGAGCAGCAGTAGACATATGCAAATAAATGAAAGTGAGAAAGAAGGTTTTAATAATGAATTAATTGTTGGCTCATGTTGTGTCGCCTTAAAATAAAGATGCTTCAAAAAATATGCTGATTTTCTTCCAAATCTAATCAAAGACAGTTGTAGATGTGGGTATGGATTACTTCGTCTATGTTGGGATCCGGAGCCTGTTTACCATCTTTCCTCCAGCAGAGTGCGCCGTGGGTCTCCTGGGCTGGAGCCCTCA
>JAUZNJ010041506.1:0-10017 GCA_034780135.1 Jordanella pulchra | reverse complement strand
GATCCTCAGGTGCGCTGAGGGCTCCAGCCCAGGAGGCCCACGGCGCGCTCTGCTGGAGGAAGGTGGCAAAAATCTCCTGATCCCAACAATTATGAACAACAGGTTTCAGAAATACACGAGTAATGGCTTGACCACTCCTGCCATGTTGCAGACATATCTCTGATAAAATAAATTTCTAAACAACATAAAACATACAAAACAGTTCATACATGGATTACTCAGATCCTTCTAATCATCATGTTTCATCATGTTTACTGACAGGTGAAAAGAAATCCAGGATAATTCATGAATCTAGCTGATTCACCCATTGAAAGATTCCTGGGAGATATACATATTTTGTAGTGCATTATGATAAGCAAAGCACGAGCGAGGTACTGGTGAAGGCATGGTATTTTGTGGCTTGTGTAACTAATTGTGTGAGTGTGTGTTGGTGTGTTTTTCTGTTTTTGCATTATATTGAAGACCAGCGTTCTGCAGTATCAAGCAAAGTTAGGGCCATTTGTAGCAAAGGAGATTTTGCTGGTCCTGATTTTGTATTTTGCTGACGGTTAGCTTTAGAACTAAGGTGTGATAGATAGGTGTGCAAGTAGCAATGGTCAGGTTTAGGGTTATTGTCAGAAATAGGGCGCAGAAAGGGTTAAAAATGACTGAAAAACAATGGAAATCAATAGGAGTCAACATATGGTCCTCACTACATATAGCAAGATGAGAATGTGTTTGTGTGTCAGGGTAAAGATGCATTCAGGGAAAGGTTCATGTTCTACAGCAAGGAAAAAGAACATTGGAGGTGTGTTAAAGAGCCCCGTCTGTACTGGCTGACATAATAAACAAGGGTACCGTGACAACCACAGCAGCTTCCGACTCGCCCGCTCCCTACCTTGATATTGACCATACTGTGACTGAAAACATGCTCTCTCTGATGTTATTGCAGGAAATTGGACCTTTTGGAATACGTCAGGCAGTTTTAGAATGTGTGAATCACATATTTAAAATGTAGTGTTTTACAAATTCATTACAGAATATTCATGTAGATTAAAACTCATTACAAGAACTTTTTGATAACAAAAATGACAAGTCTTGATATATGGACAAAGGAACTTAATGTACTTTAATAGTTTTATTGTGAGAATTTATGTTAACAACATGTCAAGAACCTAAGTAATCTGTGGATGCCACAGTCACCATCCAGGATGAAACAAATAATTAAGGAATGCATCAATAACCCAGTATTTAAGATAGGCGCTAGGATAAACCATAATAAGATAAGACTTAGCCTGGCATGTACAACGAAGGGTAGGTACATAAGCACCACAGGCATAGAAGCTTTGGTCCAACACATTAGACTGAGACCAACAAAGATGCTGCAGAGAGCACTGTGCAATAGATAATAGATGAACAGGAGAAACAGTATAAATGGAACACTACAACCAAGAAGCTTTAGTAGTTTAGAGAAACACATGTGCTTAGATTGTGCTAGAAGATCTCTGTTCTCCATCTTATACAGGAAATTCTTCCCCAGCTTTGGAGGAGTGATTAGCGCGCACGACCCACGATTGGAAGCCTTAGTCCTCGACGCGGGCGACCCGGGTTCGAATCTGGCTTTTCCGCCTGCTGTCTGAAAAATGAGCAACAAAAAAGTGTACAAGAATGACAGTGCAATGATAGTGAGACTTCCATGATCAGACAGACAAACGTGTAATGACTAAATCCACTGTAAATAGTTTTCACAGACAAAGCAGAGAGAAGTCAAAGTTACATCATTATCCAGCAGCGAGTTAAATAATAGTCTTGAAAAAGAAAATATCGAAGTTGTTTCAAGTCAAAGTGTCAGTTGCGTCAGTGGTCATCAGTACACTTGTGTCTAGGAACAGTTCGGACAAACATTAACCCTCTAAACATAGTCATCAAGCCTCAATGCCTTTGGTTCAGCGGTGAGGTGAGAGAGAGGTTTTCTTAACTATACGAGAATAATAACCGAGTGCGTATTTTTGATGAGTGTGATTTAGTTTATGTAGTTAACCATTTAAAAACAGGTATTATCTCAACATTTACAGTAAAGGCACTGCTTGTAACAGCATTTTTCCACTGCTCTTTTTATTTAATTTCAGGTTCTTAAGATCTTCCTCAGCCCCCCCTTTGATTGGAGTGCTGAGGTCAAAGCTGAATAGAGTGAGCGACCATATTCACCTGTCACCTTGTGAAGGTGGAAGGAACCGCAGTTGTCTTTTTTTTTCTTTAGACATTTTTCTCTTCTTATCACAATCTGAAAAGCTCTGTTGAAATTAATAAATTGAAGGATGATTTCAGTTCTTTTACACAGCTGCAGGAATAGTACATGCTGGATCACTGTCATGTTGCAGTGGCAGACTGAATAGAACAGACATATGGTTAATATGATGAGTAACACCTGTGCTTTATACTCTGATTAGTTAGAGCCTAATGTGAAAAAAATGTAGTCTATTTTAAATTGTTAAGCAAAAGGGGAATTTGAATCCAAACCAGGCAATAATGATAGAAAGGTTAGGAGAGATTTGGCGTTCAGGTTAGAAATTTGTGAGTATTTTAAATATAGCAAGCTAAATGAGCAGGCTTAAAATGTTTGGTTTTAAATTCAATTTGCAGAATAATAGTGCCATTGGCACAAATGTGCAAATTACGAGGAAAGCTGATTGGCACAGAATGGCTGTTAAGAGGTGCATAAAATTACCTTTAGTTCAAGTGAAGCAGCACAGCATGATTTGCAGGTATTACCTTAGACATTTTGTATCTGCGACCTTTGCAGCTACATAATACTTCACAATTTATTCAGTAAAATTTACAATAAACTATAAACTATAAGTAGCACATTGTATAATATATTTTCAACAGCTTTAAAAATTTCCCTAAAAACCAAATTCTGCCTTAAAAAATCCTGACAGAAATAATCAAATCTTAAAATGTAACTTATCCTTTTATCATAGCATTACACATTCTTGCTGTCAAATTCATGTCGTCACATATTCAAATGTTTGTATCTCACAGTCAGATTACAAGCAGCACTTCAGTATAAAATAGATACAGATACTGAGTCATGGATACATTAATGGTCATGTAGCTACGGTTTATAGTCATGTGTCAAATGAGTCATTCAACTATTAAACCATGCATGTCAATGTTAACCACCTTAGGGGGAAAGTGTTTCCAAATGCTTAGTGTGGCTGATCAAAGTTAAAATACAAAACACATGTTTAGTTTATTGTGTGATTAATACATTTATTTTTATTTTAAGCAGCATATTAACTTCAAAAAATAAATTATAAATTGCTTATTTGTTTTCTAGCTGATTTTCTGTATATCTAACAGTATTTCTTATTAAATAAGCAACAACAAAAGTGTTTGCAAAAGCTATGCACAGCCCTGTGAAAATTATGTATTTTTGTGATGTAAACAAACTTTAATTACCAAGAAGCATTGTTTAACAGTTTTTATTTTTACTGTAGATAGGCATAAAAAATATTTAATTTACTCATTAGCTCTTGCATCTGGTAGGGAATTCAAAGTTTAACCCTCTAGGCATGTAGAAATTCTTAACTTATTTGGGTTGTAATTTCAGACCTTGTTCCTAAACTTTAATTTCCTCTTTGTAGCTTTTCAATATTTTAGTTTCAATTTTGGAAACTTGCCATATTTTCCTCCACATTACCAAAGGGTATAGTTACGTCTCCTGGGTAAAGTGTTCTTCAGGGGTATAAAGTGTAGATTTTGCACCAAACAAACCAATTAAAAATCTAAATGGGGCAGCTTATTGCTCTTGTTTGCTGTCCTCCATGTAGAACCTATAGCATATCTTATTTTGGAATTGCTTTTTGGAGACCTCAAATGTATTTTTTAATTGTGGTAGTCTTTGGATGCTTTTCTATGTAGGAATAGATTTCCATTTTATATTTGTGCAACAAACAATTACTGTCACTGCAAATTGTATATTATCTTGTCTTTCCTCTTTTTATGATTTTTATTTATTACTCGATTTTTTCGAGATATCAAGATGGGGACTAACATGCTAAGCAAAACGTGCTTCAATTTAAATTCATTAGCTGTAAATCGGGACCTCAAATTACCTCTTTAACCCCCTCTTAAGTTCAAATCTTGAAAGGTCATTTACATGAGTTCACCTCCCTAAAAAAGGATTCATTTTCTTTTTCTCACATGTGTTTTACCAAAGAACAAAACAACAACGACAGGGGTCTTCCTCCCAGAAGGATGTGCCTATAACACCTACCAAGGGAGCTGGCTGCCCTCGATGTGGAGTAGAAGCGGCTCTACTCGGAGCCTCTCCTGGTTGACCGAGCTCCTCAGCCTTTCTCCATGAAAGTGCCCAACCTCCCTAAGGAGAAAGCTAATTTTAGGTGCTTTCATCCAGGATATAATTTTTTTAGTCATGATCCAGATTTCATGTAGAGTAACCATTAAATGTAGGGGTTTGCCTTTTCGCTCAGATCTCTTAGTGTCCACATTATAGCAGCAGTTGCACTGATCCAGGGCCCCAAGATACTTGAACTCCTCCACTTGAGGCAGGAACTCTCTTCCATCCCAATGGGGTCAAGCCACCTTTTTTCCGGTTGAGAATCATGGCCTCAGGCTTGGAGGAGCTGATTCTCATCCTAGCTGCTTTACATTCAGCTGCAAGGCTTTGTAGGATGGAGCCCGCAAAAAGCACCTATCAAATTTCCTTGTTCTGAAATCAGACCTCCTCCAGTCTGTGGCAGTGCCGTAAAATCCTGCCCATGAAGATTATGGACGGGATATAACCTTAGCTTTTTGTAAGATTATATTGCTGAGACTTTGCACTCAGGTGCTCTCCTCTCCAGCACCCTGGCATAGACCTTCCCAGTGAGGATGGGAAGTGGGATCCCCCCCTATAGTTGGAACGTACCCTCCAGTCTCCCTTCGTATGTAGGGGAGCCACTACCCCAGCCTACCAGTCTAGAGACATTGTCCTCAACCTCCATGCAATATGGTAATTGATGACAGCCCAAATGACATCAAGTTCCAACAGTCAAAGACTCTGAAAATGGATTTTATTACCCTTACTCACACCATCAAGCAGGTAAATAAGCATAGTTCATCTCTGGCCCTCTACCTTCACCCCTTTATGGAAATGTCAAGTTCAGCCGCATCAGTCAGCTTTGCATCTGGTGGAAAGGTTACTGGCTCTCCCACAATATCCCATACATTGACAATTTCAACACCTTTTACAACAGACCCCACCTGTTTAAACCAGACGGCCTACACCTCAACCAACCTGGATCTCATCTTCTTGCCATGAACATTGAACTCACTCTCCACTCCTGCAGAAGCTTCTGATCGAGTGTCCGGCCAGAACACATCTCTAGATAAACAGTTTTCTATTACACACCAGATTCCAGTACACATCACCAGCAGACATTTTAAATATCATAGTAAACATCCACACACTTCCTTCTGGAGACACAACTCCCATCACAATACCCACATCAATACTTTAATTGGACTTACCAACATCACTTAACATGGTTCTTTTAAATGTCAGATCACTTTTAAACAAGTCTATTATTAATGATCTGATTTTTGATGATATTGACTGTCTCTTTAACTGAAACGTGGTTTGGCACTGATGCTTGAATAATTCTCATCAAGGCTTCCCCACCAAATTGTAGTTTTTTTTTGGGGAGGTAGAAAAGGTGGAGGAACAGCATCCATTACTCAAAGTTCTGTTTTTGTAACAGGCGGGTGAAAATTGCGGACCCAGAATTCAAACCAGACAACTGGGAAAAGGTTTAACAGTTTATTTTGAGCAATATTATTAACTGGAGCGGCAGCGGAGATCAGCCACAGCAGCTGGTTCTTCTGGAGAAAGATTATGAGTGTTAGTGTTCGGCCTAGGATGACAAGCTGATTTGCAGGCAGGAGAGTGAGGGTTACTGACCTCAGTGGGAACAGAGGGTGAGTCCAGAGGTGCAGCTGTCGTGTGGCACGTGAGCGGTCTTGATCCAGGAGGAGGTCTCCGAACTGTGGCTTAGCCGGTAAGTCATCCAAACAAAACCTTTAAGGGGAGCGATCTTAATCAAGGTCGAAGAGAGCAGAGGTCAGAGCCGGGAGGTCAGATGACAGAAGAGAATCCGGTCCGAAATCCAGAATCCAAGTAACTAGCAGGCAGGGGTCAGAACCAGAAATCACAGAAACAGAACAACAGGGAAACAGGCAAAAACAGGTCTTGAAGGGGAACACGTCATAACAGGCAGGCAGGCAGGCAGGCAGAAAAGATGCTGAAAAGTTCTCATCATAGGGCTTGAAAATAATCTGGCATCAGTCTTTGATCTGAAAGAGGTTTTTAAAGGCAGAAGGACAGGTGTGGCTGATGAGAGTAGAGCAGCGGCGGCAGGTGGAAATAATCTGATCATCAGACCAGAGCTGACACACAGATTCATGACAGTTTTACAGCAAAAAAAATCACTTTTAATAATTATTCTTCCTTTGAGCATCATGCCTTTGTTTTTAATAATTCTCCTGTTTTATATGTTACTGTTTACAGACCTCCAAAACCTCCACCCTGTTTTATAGAAGAGTTTTCAGAGTTTTTATCAACCATACACATTAAATATAACATGATTTTAATAACTGGTGATTTTAACCTACATATTGAAAAGAGCAACGATCCCCATGCTGGTGAGATTTTAAACCTTTTAAACACCCTGGATCTGGTCATAACTTATGGCCTGTCCACTGCTGTGTCCTCTGTTGTGGACCTGGCTGTGTCAGACCACTATTATGTATTTTTTAACATCACGTGTTTTAAACAAGAGGAGGCCCAGGTGAGAACTGTGAGGAAGCAATACCAGACTCCTGCTCAAAATGTTACACGCCAAACAACTACCACCATGGCGTAATGGAGAAATCAAGAAATTTAAACATTTTAAATTAACAAT
Organism: Jordanella pulchra; assembly: GCA_034780135.1. Classification (NCBI taxonomy): domain Eukaryota; kingdom Metazoa; phylum Chordata; class Actinopteri; order Cyprinodontiformes; family Cyprinodontidae; genus Jordanella; species Jordanella pulchra. The sequence continues at coordinate 3,073 of JAUZNJ010041506.1, read as the reverse complement.
TCATTTAAAATTTTTTAAGGAACAACTCAAAATCTACAATGAAACACTTAAACAGGCCAGAACATTTTATTTTTCCAACTTCATCCCAAACAATAAAAAACAAAATTCCTTTTTAAAACGATTGATCTTTTAATAAACAGAGATGTTAGAATGTGCCCCATTCAAGCATCAGATGCTGCATGTGAGGCCCTCGCAGACCACTTCAAAAGGGAAATCAGTAACATTAGATCCAGCTTTTTATCCCGACAAAATGTTGATTTTAACAGATCTGTACTGTTGCTTTTATCTGAGGAAACACTGGAGAGTTTTACCCTGGTTGATGCAAAGATGCTTGGTCGTGTTTTCTCCCAGGTTAACACAACAACCTGCCTATTAGATCCCACATTGCTTTTAAAAACATTTTTATGGTTTCTTTGAGTCTGAGCTTTTAACCGTTCTAAATTACTCTCTTCAGACAAGTGTCTTCCCATCTGCCCTTTGAATGGTGGCGGTGTTTCCTCGTGGGGATCCTCCATGCTGGGGGCTCTACTTCTGAACCTGCAGGGTTGCTGCCATGGTGATCATCTCATTCTGGAGCGCCAGCGGTCCTGCAGTACAGCCCTGTGGTCGTGGTGTGGACCATGGCTTTCCTGATCAGGTTGGTTGCTGTGGTAGCGCCCCCAGTGCTTGTGGTGGGGGTGGCATTTGGTGTGGACGGATCCCAACGGTAATAGATTTGATTTCAATATCTCTTCTACCACCAAGGAAGGTGTGTTAGCTGGATTGAGGAGGTCTATCCTTCTATCTCTTCGATGCCAGCCAATCTTTCTCCATGAGCTCTCCCCCCAGACTCAAGTTTTTCCTTCTGCTATCGCCCAGGCAGCTGCCTCAAAATACCTGTTTGCTTCCTTAGGAGTCCAACAAGCCAACCCTTCTTGCAACTTTTTTTTTCAAAAAGTGCCCAGAGATAGATCTAGTAGTTTTTTCTGTCTTTTTGGAGACTTTGGTGAGAACACAGCCCCATTCCTCCTCCAATCACAGGGATTCAGACGCAGCAGCTCCAGCTAGTCTGTGTTTGCAGTCAGAGAGTTTAGCGACTCTCCTCTTTCCCCATTGAACATGAGTCACACATGCATGTAGCTTCCACTGATCTCGCCTGAATGAAAAATCAAAATGTAAATATAACATTTAGTGTATTTTTCCCTCAAAGTTTTTGGAGTGAAATAAAATAGCAGGTGGTTTGAGTGTCCCTCAAGGACACCCCCCAGCATCAGAGAAAACTGACGTTCTTTCATTACTCTTGAGACCTAATTTTATATGGTTAGTTGAGTTCTTTCAAATTTGGATGGGTGATTAATGAAACGTATCTCTGTAGTGTGACAAACTGGATTCACATTTATTTATGCTTAATACTGTAAATCTGGAATAGAACCAAATTCTCCCTCTCACTTATAAAGCCCTTGATAACCAAACACATTATATCAGAGTTCATATTGTTCCTTATGGTCCCAATAAACCTTTTCTCCATCAGTCTGGGAGGCAGATATTTTAGTTATCAGGCTTCTCTGCTGTAGAACCAACTACTAGTTTTAATCTGTTAGACAGACACCCTGTCAACTTTTAAGACTAAGCTTTCATCTTTGAGGAACATAGTCACCACTTTTAATCATTCTGATTCATTCTACTTCTATTCTCCAATTTTGTATTATTTGTCAATTCCAATTCCAACATAACAGTTTTCTCAGATTTTTTTGACAATAGTTTTATCTTGCACTTCCGTTATGGATGAAAGAGTTAGGCCTGTTGTTCACTGTTTAGTCCTGTATATCCCTGAACATAGGCACTGCTTTTACTGTGACTAACTTCTTGCGCTCTCTTTCATCTTCTTTTTTACATGAAACCTGTCTTAAAGCTCATTTTCATGACTGTTTCTTTCTTAGACAGATCCATCAGGAGAGCTGGTTTACAGTTACCGTTTCTGATATAGAAACATTTTTTTAAAGCGCTTCTATGGTTCTTTTGCGTCTCTGCCTCTGTCTTCTTGAAAACCCCAGTCGACCTTGGTAGAAGGCAGCCCACTTTTAGCCTGGTTCTGGTGGAGGTTTCATCCTATTAAAGGGAAGTTTCTTATCTCGACTATTACTGCGTGCATGTTTGGTATGAGGGAGTGCTGCAGAGTAAACGGTGCAATGCAAGCAAATATCTACTGTTGATATGTGCTCATTTGGGTGGCGCATATCCTGCAAGGGTAATGTTCATTGCGATCAGATGGGCTTTGTTCGAAAATGTCTGACCGATCTATATGCTTTGATTGAATTGTCTGAGTAAAGGGCCTTGAAATGACGCGTAGTAAATTGGTGCTAAATAAACTGAATTGTATATTTTACCATTGATGTTAAGAAATCTTCATTTTTATTTTTATGGAACAGATGCTTCTTAAAAACTGTTTAGCCTAAATGATAAGCTAATTTCACAGCTGATGGTTATTTCCATCAGATGTACAACAATGTATACCTTATAATTCCACCCCATCCTTGAAACTAAAATCCTAATAAAAGATATATACATTTACATAGCAATATATTAATGTGTCATCAGGTTTTCCAATGAAAAATTTCTTAATGCATCAGCATGCAACATTTAAGTCTTAATGTTCACAGCACAGTGAAGCTTTCTTTGCACTGCAGCAAATATACTGGACGAATTCTTGGTTCTGCACTGCCATCTTGTGGTTACACAGAGCAGCACATGTCAGCACTGCTGAGTCTTAAAGGAAACTTGCAATTATGAAGTAACAAAAAATATCAGTATAATAAAGTAAACATATCAACATGCAAAATACACAAGAGAATACAAAGAAATTCAAGTATATTCCTGAGGAAACTAACCAATTACATAGGCTACAGGTACGTCTGAAGACATTAAAACCTGGATGACTCTTAACTTTCTGCTTCTGAATGCAGGCAAAACAGAAAGTTTCTAGAATTTCCTTCTTTCATCTGCGTAACATTGCAAACATTAGAAACATCCTGTCCAGAGGAGATGCTGAGAAACTAGTCCATGCGTTTGTTACTTCAAGGCTGGACTATTGTAA
>JAUZNJ010041504.1:0-33939 GCA_034780135.1 Jordanella pulchra | reverse complement strand
TGTCTCCCTTTTATCTCCTGTTTCTTTCATCTTTTCTCCTTTTTTTCTGTTCTATCTTTCCTGTTCTACTTTTATTGTGGTGTCCATATGATCTTTTAAACTCCCTGTATAATTATAATAAAGCAGTTTATATGCATAAAACAAGCGGAACACTATGGCGATAGCCCCACTGCTCCACTTATGAAAGCAAAATCTGTTGGGCTCTGTTTGGCATCAAGACAATTATTCTTATTGAGAGACATCAAACATTTTTGTTTGATGTCTTTCAACCTAACTAACCTGACTTTTGATGGAACTTGGTTGTGTCAGACTTCACTAAAGGCTATAAGAGTAAAAATAGCTGTATACAACTTTCTGCTTAACTTTTCAGTTTTTAATATGTAAAAAATCTCCTTCCAGTTTAAAATGTTATCCAACTTTGTGTTGATTTACTACATAAAGCTTCGATACAATACAGTTTTGAAAAATGTAGATTAAAAGTTAGAGTTGGATAAATAATTTTACAAGTCAGCATTTTCTATTCAAGAAGAGAATTCAAAGTTTTTGTGATAACAGATAGATTGATATGCAAGTCAATTGTTTCTCTCTTTGAAGAATTGTCTAATTGTCTTTTAATCATATTCAAAGATCAACAAACCAGAACAAAACATCAAACTGGTTAGAATGAGTGAAAATCAGTTTTAAAAACCCAAAAAACATTCAACATTTTATTTTAGGCAAAAAAAATAAAGCTTCAGATAATAATTCCATTTTAAATTGGGTTTTCTAACCTTTTTTCCTGCAATAACAACTCAGAGCTAAAAGCTGGAACAACCTCTTAACTCTTTGACCTTGACTACATCTAAACTTTTCTTCTTTCAGCACCTTTCACTTTAGATCCTTCACCCTTTCCTTTCTCCATTCCCAATTATCAGAGCCAGTCAACAGCACATAACTTAATATAATTTCACAATAGCTTTTCATAGCAAATACTAGATAACACAGATCCACAGATAATCAGATATCACATCCATCGTTTACTCACTTAGGATGTTTGCGGTGTTTTCAGTGGTTATCTCTATTTCCGGCTCGGTGAAATACTCCGACGCAACACACCTCCCATTCTCTGATCCTGGGAGGAAGCAGAAATTGGGAAATGTTAGGTTTGCTTTTAGAATCAGAGTTGGTCATGCATTAAGAAGCACAGGTCTCTGTGGCCTCTCTCCATGTAAATGATCATGTTTTGTGACAGATTTGCTTCCAGAAGCCACGGGCTCCCCTCTTTCTGCCCTCTCTGTAGTCTGATTCTCTCTCTACTTGCAAATCTTTAACATTTCTTCATGCTTGTTTGTTACTTTTTTGCCATTGGATATGGTGAGTGTAAGTAAGTGTGAACATATGCATACAAGTTGATGATATATTCCTACCAGCAACAAAGCAAACTCTCCAGAGGCCAGAATGCAGAGCCATCTTCACCTCCATGCTTTGGTTCTGCTGCAGGATGATTCCCTCTACCATTATCAGCCAGTAGTCAGTGGACACAGCCACCCCCACCAGCAGCAGTCCGCAGGCTCCAAATACTGTGGACAGGATGGTCAATGCACGGCTGCTGCATGAACTCATCTGGAAAGCAGAGGGAGAGGCAGAGCAGTAATTTAACATCAGAAATATGGAAAGAAAGAGAAGAAAAACTTACAGATGGATCACTCAAAGCAGGGAAATCCTTTTGTTATGTGAATCTTATTTCTAAAGACTAAAGGCAACCGGCTATTCTTCTCATCTCGCCTTATTATTGCTGGAGAGGATTTAACAACAAACATGCTGGCAGCCAATCACATTAAAGGTCGGAGTGGAGCCAGTGTAACAGATGCCGACCTCACAGAATAAGTTAGACAAGATTTTGAAAACCTAGCAATAGAGGGAACAGAAGCATACCTAAGACGGTGACTCAGACATAGGCTTTCTGTGGCTTAGTTCTGGCTGAACTGCACATGCACATTTGAGCGAGCTGTCTGTTTAGATTCATGTGTCTCAGTGCACGTGTTCTGCTTGTGGTTGCTCCGCCTCTGGCATCTACTTAATTTAGACATGTTATTCATTTATTTTGGCTCAACATGAAGAAGCAGATATGTTGTTTACTGAAACTATAAAAGTATTCAGACCATCCAAACTTTTTAACATATGATGCAACAACCAAACTTTGATGTATTTTTCTTGTTAGGTTTTATGTGGTAGATAGAGATAACACAGCACAGAACTGAAATAAAAGTAAAATAATCTTTTTCCTCTTAAAAGTAAATATCTGAAAAGTGTGCAATTTATTATTATCATGCTCCAAGTCGATACCTTGTATGGGGTGGGTGGGGTTTTATCAGCTTTTCACATCTAGTGTATGACATTTCTGGAAATTTTTAAGCCTTATAAGAGAAATTCTCTAGTGGATTGGGGGTCTTTATTTTGAATGGACGATTAAAAACTGATTAAGCATATATTTAATAAATAAAACCACAATTGGTCTAAGTGCGTGATTAGCATTGGTTTGCTAGAAGGAACCCCCCCCCCCTTTAGCCCTGCCTAAAGCTACATCCCTCCTCTCATAAAATCTGTGCTCTCTTGTGAAGAAAGCACCCCATCAGCATGATGCTCCCACCTTCACATTTTACAGTGGCAGGCTGCCGCGTTAATTTGTTATCAGCGTGTCATTTTCTATGTTTCCCAACAATTAAAATTATGAACTGATTAAATTCCAGTCTAATCCAATACCTCAGTTTAGATACATTTAATTCTGCAGCTTTTGCACATTGAATCCTCATACCGCCTTCATGCATGTCAGCTTAAAATTATCCTTGCTTTTTAAAAGAATGTGAAAGGGTATTCAGGCTTTTCTACCTTACTTTAAAAGCCTCCCTGAACGCCAGCCAAAAATCTTCAAAGTCATTATTAGACTTTAAATTTTGGTGTCGTATGACAAATTAAATTATTTACAAATAGACAAATATAGTGTATCATGTATTGGCCAAAGTTCTTTAACAAGGCTCTGAGGCTTTCACAGAACATCATTTGAAATCATACACAAAACAAATGCCATTTTCTAATTAGGGTGTATCCGAAGACAGTTTGCAGTGCAGTACGTATCAAAGTAAAGAGGTGTAAATATGATTTTTCAGTTTTTGTTATTTGTTTTTTTTTTTAAAGGTTGAATTCCATTTTTATTTCACTTTACAGTTAGGTCCAACTTTGTACTGGTCTGTATATTCAGTTCCCAAAATAATACATTAAAGTTTGTGACTGCAGGAGGACAGGAGGACAGGAAAAGAGGTATGAAAACTGTTTCCCGCATAGTATCTCATGCATGTTATGTTATTGGCTTTTTGAAACCATATTAGAGTATAACATCTACAGGTATCATTCCTATGTGTTTTTTTTTATTTCTTCAAGGCAAGTTTCTTCCTTAAATATCTTGTAATCTCATGTGATAAAGGAGAGCAGAAAAACCCCGGCTCATCTGAGCTTGCCTTCACTTATTACGCTGGACTACACACACACAGTAATAAGCCCAACAAACAGGAGGGAGTGCTCACCAGACTTCATCTTCATCTGGTTTTGCTTCTCAGGCAGCATAATGGCTGCGTCACCTTATTAACGCATATTGTTTAAGGAAGGTAGAGAGGCTGAATCACCAAAGATCCACAGACTTTCTTACTAATTGTGTGTCTCCTCTGTGTTAATTTACAGTTTTTATATGTATATACATAAACTGGTTCTTGTATAAAAAATGACAGCTTATAGAGTTTTCAGGGTGATACACTTGATTTAATTGGACATAAATAGCAGTGGCTTATTGAGCAGCTTTTTTGTACTTAAGACCTCGGCCTAAAATACAGCATTTGTCTGCTGATGCCCATGATTCTCATAATGTTTCCCCTGATGCCCATGATTCTACCCACATGGACAAAATTGTTGGTACCCCTAATTTAATAAAAGAAGAACCTACAATGTTCGTAAAAATAACTGGAATTTGATAAAAGTAATAATGAATGAAAATTATATTAAATAAACAAATAAAAGTTAGACAGTCTTTCAACTGAAAAAGCATTTCAAATTGGACTTAATGGGAGACCAGCAAAGAAGAAGCCATTACTGAAAGAAAATCATAACAAAGCCAGACTGGAACATGCTGACAAGCCACAAAGCTTCAGCTTTCTAACACAAATCCTGAAGAAGAATTTCCAGCCATCTGTTTATCAACTGAAACTTTTGCCTACTCGGGTTATGTAGAAGAATGATCCAAAAAAAACACCGACAAGTCCACAGTTCAAAGTCTCAAAAAGAACGTTTTGGAGTGGTCTAGTTAAAGAACAGGTCTATATCTGATCAAGATGCAATGGCCTGACCCTTAACTAGCTGTTCATGCTACAAAAAACACAGAATAGAAACTATCCTGCAAAGAAAAGTCGGCCAAAATTCTCCCACAAAAATTCCTCCACAGTGATGTGACCGATTGGCAGTCATCCCATCATGACAGCACCACGCCCCAAGGGTGAACCAATCAGTTTCTTGGTTTGGAGGTAAAACATGTCTCACAAAGAGCAAGGCTGGTTTCAAAGTTTTTTATCCCGATCATTATTCAAGGTATTGTTTGGTAACTGTTATCTGCATTTATTTAAATGATTTGTGTCTTATCGTAAAAATTTCTTTATGAGCCGGAACATTAAAGTGTGCTAAAACAACAAAAAAACAAAAAACAACAAAACAACAAAAAACAGTAAAATCTGTATTGATGCAATAACTTTTACAAACCACCATCAATTGTAAAAATACTGAGCTGTGAATTGGCAGTGATGTAAAGCAAGTCATGAGTACATATTTGAATTAAGACAATATTTTACCTACAATGTAATTCCGTACCCTGGCCTTAATGCAGCAGAAGATTTGATGGAAATAACTACTAACTAACACAGTAGGAGGGCAGCAGCAGTGATACTAATAAGTGCAACGTCAGCCACTAACAAATAAAGTAGAAGCTTTGATTCACATTCGATAATCATAGCAACTTCGATGCTATATTTAGTAACTTTATTCTAAAAAAAAAGCAACTTGCGAAAAATCTACCGACTTTTTCTGAGTTATCAGAGACGTTGGAAAAAACATTCAAAAACAGAAATGATTCTTTCATTTGTCCTCAGTGATCCATGAGAGCTGCTGTGAGCCCCTTACAATTCCCAAACACTGACAAGTGGTCAGTCCCACAACCTTATGAAGCTGCAGCAAACCAGACGTGCAGTCAAAGCAAAGAGGAGACCCATTCAATTCCATGTTAACATTGCAAATGAACCATGTACAGTATTTGCAAAGCTGCTGCTGATCTCACTCTAGAATAAAATGGATTATCTATGTAAATATGATTTTATGGTGTATTCTTTACAGACAATTTTGCACTAAAGTAAATTCCTGTATGTATATTTTATTAAAAACTGCATAACTTTGCAACTGCGAAGGCCAATGTGTTGTGTGTATGTTTGTTAGCTCATTATTACCCTTTGACTTAAACAGAGGGAAATCGTTTTCCCTCCCAATTCTTTTGAGGGAGTATAAAGAGCCCAAGTGCAGTATTTCTATTCTTAATTTGTTTGCTTATGTTCTCTTTTTTTAAAGATGTGGACAGTTTAGGTGCCACTGCTGTTTAGAAGGAAAAAAATGCAGTTAAATTATCATGACTCTTATTCCACACTAAGGAATGTCTCTGAAATGCCTGAAAGGTTTAACTTCTATTATGGAGAGTGAAATGCGTTGCATGATTGTTAGCTCACAACTAGCCTCTAAGCTGACATGATTAGAAGAAAACTGTGCTTCCTCCTGCATCTACTGAGAGTCATAACTGTCCCCCAAGTGCTGTACTCCATTATCATTTTTCAATTTATGTTTTTTTTTTTCATAAAAACTGACGACAATTTTATGGTGTCACTGCTATTTAGAAGAACAATAAAGATTTATTTTTAGAAGTTTTAGTCAAGGAAGAGAAGTGATCCAGAGAAAGAAATCAGGAAATCAGAGAATGAAGGAGGGGCTCACAGGTTTTTCTCCAGAGAAGTAAATATGAAATGGTGGTAAAATGCAAAACAACAAAAACATTAGGTTGTTTGAATTGTATCATTTTCTATGCCTCACAACTAAAAAGATACACTTAACAACAAATATTTTTTAACCCTTTGTTTATGAATACAATAACAACTAAATACGAGGGATGTAACGAGCAGTCATTGAATGTGTGAAAGCTGTTTTTTCTATTCAACATTTTACTTAGTGGTGGGTTCATAAACTTTCAGTAAAAATGCAATAATAGATTGTCTACATCAAAATACTAATGAATATTACAAACTCTATGTTACAGAACCAGTTTTTGTGTCTCCACAAACCATCTATCAGTCTTTTCCATAAATACAGTAAAAAAGAACCCCTGCTTAAACTTATTGTTAAATGAATTATTTGTTAAATGAATTATTATGTTGTACCTTTTCAGCTTCCTATTAGTGCAATCTTTGTAGATTGACTCTGAACTGACCCCTGTGTCTATCAATTTCCTGCAAGTTCCCATTACCTATTTGTCCCTGTCTTGCCAACCTTATAAAGTCTCCACAACATCTTGGAAAATGTGCTTTTATAACCAAAGCTAACATTATGTACAAACAGATGGCAGCTTAGAGATATTTTGGTATAATCATCGGTCTTAAAATTTTCAACTTAAAAAGGTCATCTTAAGTATGAATCAGACTTTAAAACAAAATATATACAGACTTTAATGCAGAGTTGCAAACAAATAATGTACAATACATTTAAAAATTCAGTAACATTTCTACTTTTTCTATATTTACACATCTCCACATTTTACAAAAGCATTAAACAACAGAATAAAAGTAAAGTTTATTTTTATGAAATGGTAGTAGAAAAATGCAAATCAGAAGAGGGAGAATTGTCCCACAGCTACTGACTGTGCAGAAAAACAGTCATATAAAAAATAAACTACAAAACATCAGGTTAAATCTTAATGATGCCTTTAACCATTTATTAGTAATCTTCAAAGCTGCCCAAAAAAACCCTACAACACATAAAAGAGACACTTCTTTATTCTTTTTCATCTTTATGTGACTCAAAGCCTTTAAAATTGAAGCTATGACATGAACAGTCGCCCTACAGGGGAATAAAATCTCAAAGATTAAGCATAGTGTCATTTTATCTGGACAGCCATTGTGGGAGATGTGACTACTACAGAAGGTATTTCTCTTTCTTTGCTGCTGCAGCATAGACGAATAAAACTTTATTTGTGAGCAGTAAGAATGAAAAAGAAAGAAGAGGGGTAAAGGGTGCACTTCACAAAAAGAAAAAAAGTACCCGAGAGTTGATAGTTTAACGTACCTAAAAGGTAGGCAGATGACAAAAGAAAGGTTAGTAATAAGCAAGAAAGACTTTAGAGGAAAATGTATCAACAAAATAAAAGTATAATCAGACAAACCAGATATATAAAGGAAGCAAAGTCACTAAGATAAAAGTACATTTACGAGGGCTTGACAGCAAATGGGTTCTGTCATCTGAGGTACCAGGGCACAGCTTAAGAATTGTATGAATAGTTAGCTACACATCAGTTTGTTGTACACCTGTTCTAGTAAAAGTCTCTTCTTCTCTTTTTTTTGTATTTTTTAATCATCCAGAATTATAAAGTCCACAGTTATGTCAGAGGAATTTATCAGAATACCACTATAAAATTCACAGAAATGACAAACGATGACCAAGTGCACAAATGGATTACATAAAAGATATTATCAGAACACAGATAACACTCATAAATTAAGGACCATATAAAGCGATAATCTGGAAAAAGTTGGAAGGTGGCAGAAATGGATGAATGTCTTTGGGTAAAGTGTTTTTCAGCACCACGGACAGCAACGTTAATACCGGCTTTAGAAAACTAAACTTTCTTTGTTTTTAGCTTGTTTTGAATACAAAACTGTTTGTTAAATAAAACAATCTATTAATAGGCCCTCGACAGACCTATTTCAACTTTCTGCTATGTGGTGTTTGAGATGATGAAAACAAACCTCCACGTTCCTACAAGAAACACAATAAAAAGGTCCAATTTGGAGAAAATTCTTAATGATACAGTCATTTAGGAACCCAAAGTACCTGGACAGAGAACAAGCAAGAGAAAATGCAAACTTATGCAGAAAGACCCCAGGTTGGGATTTGAAAAAGCTTTCTCTCTGCATAAGCTACCAAACACACCAAGGTTTAGTGACATTAGAATAAACAAATAAAAAATAAAGTAGGAAACCAAAAACACCCATTAGCATGGGAGTACTTATATAAAAGAGATTAAAAAAAGCCAAAGAAAATATTTACAATTGTACAATTAAAATATTTCTCAAACTAAAAATGGTTTTGAATTCTATGAAGATAAAATGAGATAAAATTGGACAAATAAAAAAACGTTCAAATTCAATGCAGACTCCACAAAAAGAAAAAGGAAAACAATTTCCTTCACAGAAGTGTGATAGCAATCCCATTTTAAGGCTCCGACACTTCAGCCTTCTCTGTCTTTTTCTCCCAGAAAGCAATGAACCAATTTAACTGGTTAGATAGGAGCCACAAGAGGACAAAAGGTTTAATTCACTCTAATCTATCTCAATCTACAGATTGGCAGGGCTTTTTTAACTTACAGGACAAAGAGATGCCAGGCAAAGGGAGAGTGAAAGTGTGTTGGATAACAGGGAAGGATAAGGACAGTGGCAGGTTTTGATATAGAGGGATATGGCTTTCTGCAAAGGCAAGAACTGGAGGGTGCTATCAGACTACCTGTCAGGAAAGAGCTTCTCTAGTTCTTACAGCTCCTGTAATATAGCAAAAGGTGCACATAAGTGATGGCTGATGATGCTGATGTTAATGTTTGATTTGGAGCTTATGTTTCCGTTATTTTGTGATTTAGGATATGAGGGGGTATAGCACAGAGGAAAAAATGTCCTAGTGGGTGCCCCTGAGCTAAAAAATAATAAGAAAAAAGTTTGGGCAACACTAACACCCCCCTCGCTTTGTAGTGTGCATGGTGTAAGAAACTGAAGACATCTGTCCATTACACCTTAAACAACTTCTCTGTCACTTATCCAGTCAGTAGAGAGTGGCTGCCTCTTTTGTTGTACCAAGACAAAACACAGTAGGATGTATATGACTGCACTTTACATCACATTAAAAACCCCCATCTGATTAAAGATTATTATTCAGACATAAATGCTTACATCTGTTTTAGGAGAAAGGAGCTTCTGGTTTAGAATGAGAAAGACAAAGCTGTTGGAATGAAATAGACAATTCTACATTACACATGAATACTTTGAAACACAATTATAAGGTTGCTATTGTATTTGAGAAAAAAAACATTTCCATAAAAATCTGAGAGCCCTTTGAATCAAATCAACCATCCAATAGTCTGCCAGAACTAACCATTACCACCTGATATTAGCTTGTGATGGACTGGACAGGACAAACCGGAACTTCATTTGACACTAATAAGTTCCTCAAACAAATTTTCTGAATGGTTAAAATGTTTATTTCATTTTTAAAGATAAACATAGGAGCATATAAATGATCGTGAACCTTAAATCCATAACGATAAGAAAACATCCAGAGGACATAGCAGTCACAAAAACTTAAAAAAGTAAGGAAGATATAAGAGAAAAGTCCTTGGCCCAAAAAATGGAAGGGGAATCCAACATGGGCGCGCACGGCGGGAGTGCGTCCAACTATATGCTGAACTAATTATCCCTCTGTGCAGCGTCTCTAAAATCAGGCTCGGAGAAAAATCTTTGAAATCACTCACTGGGAAATAAACGACTTCACGTGGACTAAACACAGACTGACTGAATGGATCCTGGAACGTTTCTTCAGTGCGGCGACACGCGTGTCAAAGCATTTCCACACAGCAGAGAGAAAGACAGCTGTACATTCCCGGGGTTATGGAAAGCCACCAGAATCTGAGCCACAGACTGCGCACAGAGTTTCTAAGGATGGTGAACGCAGAGTGAGGAACATGTGAACGCCATGAAACTGCAGTGGAGTTGTATGAGGATGATTTGACAGTCGAAATAAAATAATTTCCCTGCGCGCCCTGAAACGAGCTGTTGTCTGTCTTTATTAACACGACGCCAGGACGCGTCATGAATGCTGCTCTTTTGACTGCTGCCACACACACATGCGCGCATACAATTCAAATGACTCAGTCAGCATCGTGATTACTGCCAAAAAACACAGGAATTCAGAAGATAAAATACTCACAGTGTGTCTCTGAGAGTCGTGCGCACACGTCAGTAAGCCAAGAAACCCCACTCCAGGGGAGGCTGTGCGGTGCTGGGGTTTGGGTCCCTTTTCCTCCTCCTCCCTGTCGGTACCTCCTCTGGGTGTTTACTCTTAAGTTCTCCTTTCCATCCCCAAAAAAACCCCTTTCTCTACGTCTTACACGCAGTCTGTCCCAGGCACTGCGGTGGATCGTTCACTGAGCTACTTTGGCTACAAACACTGAGAGATGCTCTAGCGGGGGCAGGAGAGAGAGAGAGAGAGAGAGAGAGAGAGAGAGAGAGAGAGAGAGAGAGAGAGAGAGAGAGAGAGAGATTTGGATATACAATACTCTATTCTGGTTATTGGGTTTGTTGTTCTCCTTCTAATCACGTCTTTTAACCAATACGACCATTAAAACATACTTTGTCAGTTTGTGTTTTATGCTACTCGTGCAAATATCCACTGTTAAAATTGCTTGGTTAAAGCTTTATGCTAACTTTGTCTTCTGCTGAACAAGGCCTTATCTAGGCTTCCACTATGGATTTAACCCAGCTGCATGGATTGGTTAAAATCCCCCTCTCCCAAAAATGATCAAGTGATTAAAATCAAAAGTCAAGAATGATATCAAATGGGTTGAAAAAGAATTAACCATGAATCCATCGAAAAGGCACAGATAGCAAAAAATGTTTACATGCCAATTTCCATATCAAAAGAATTTCATACTTTTGTCATGCGGGCCGAAGAGTATGTGGTAAATCTTTAAACTTGTAATCTTTGGCATTTAAATTTTTTTTATTTATTTAATTTTGTTTATCTGGTATCTACCCTTACCCAAGAACATGTTCCTCAAACAGCTGTGCCTTTTGCTTTACAGCTAAAGAGATCTCTATACCTTTCATGCAAATACCTTGACAATGAACTTAAAGTAAAAAAAATAAAAAAATGGATGTACAGTATTGTTTTCTGTTTACTTACACTTAGATTCAGAATTAAGAATTTTTCCAAAAACTGCACCAGCACATAAAAAAAAATATCAAATTTATAGATAAAGAATAAATGCCATTAAACTTTTCCATAAACAATTGAATTTTGATAGCAATAAAATCCTCATTATGCTGCTCCGAAAAGTTGTAAAAATTTAAATAGTAAACACAGATGGCACAAACATCCACTAACTTTCTAGTAATTAAAAAGTACTGAATTACTGAACCAACTCATTCATTTGTGTAGACTAAAGTCCACACAATTCACTGACAGCACAATATAAATCATAATTGTACAATTTTACCTTTCCTTACCTAATCCTCCAGGAAAAGCCCAGTGCAGTTGGATCAGCTTGTTCAAAATGGCAGCATCTGAAGAAAGATGAGTCTTCTTCTAATCTAGTCCTTCATGTTACCAAACAAGCTGGGTCCTGATGTTAAGTTCAACCCACATATCTGTCTCTAAGGATGAGCACAGCATTTTCTTTATAGAAAAAACCCAATGGTGTTGTTTATAGTTTATTTTTGGCACCATTTACCACAGAAGTTTCCAAAGCCGGTGAAATCTTCTTTTTTTAAGGTTATTTGCCAACAGTGTTTCATGTTTTTAGTGTAAAAGCAGAAGAAGGCTGCATGTTTTGTAATAATTTCGTAGCTTTATTTAAAGTATTTTGTTTTAGATATATACAATGATTAGGCAAAATGTTTAGACCAGGATTGGCATTCTTTCTGGCCTGACATAGCAAACTCTGATGCATTGTCTATTCTGACACATTACCACCACCATTTTGAACAAAAGCTGCCGATGTTCTTTGAAACTGTTAGAGTTGATTTACACAATAAAAAATATAACTTGTAATATTTCTTTATTTATGTATAATTTGTGCACACATTTTTGTTTCACTGACCATTCTGCTATGGATTTTCATCCCCAGAGATGCAATTTCTGTCATAGTAAAGATTATTCAAGTACAAAAATGACCCATTATCAGTGAGTAAAAAAAAGAACAGATTGGTGAGTTTGTCTCAATCACTGTTGAAGGTTTAGTCAAGAAATATAAACAGCAAATGGAAATCCTTGTTAAGTTGCAAGTTATTAGAAACACTTTTATTCAGCCTGTCATTGTGTTTAATAGATGAATACTTGACTCTATAGGACCAGCATCCTTCTCTCCTTCTGCCCCCCTTCTCCTTTGTCCCCTGTGAGCCGTGTCCCTTTATTCTATTTATAACCTGGCTGGTGGAGAAATCCTATATTTTTAGTAACAATATCAATAGTCTACAGCACACTCTGACCTCAGGGCATGAGCGTCACAGAGTTAGATAGGAAGAGGAAGAGGAGAAGAAAGGAGGAGGAGAGATAAAGGATAGATAGAAATAAGGAAAGGAGGCTGCAGTTCTTAAGAAGAGGGACAACATAATCTCACAGCAATTGACAGTGACGGGGCAGGAGTACATATCCCTCCAGTTAGAGGTCAACGTTTGGTTTCATGGAGATTGTGGAGAGTTAGCTTTAGATGAATTCTCTTTCAAAGTTTCACTTACTTTGGGCTAATGGTCAAATAGTTCTTCTCAGATCAAATAAACCCTGGCAGGCTAAAGGAACATGATCTGCAAAGCAAGTTATTAGTTCTAATTATGTATCTTAGTATATTTAATTAGGATTTTACATCAGATATGATCATAGAGTAGTGTATGATTACAGAATTGAGAGAAGGAAAATAAACAGTTTTTAAAATATTGTACACAGAATCATCTGAAAGTGTGGCATGCCTTTGTTTTTAGCTCGCTTTTTGACAATAGCAAGAATGCAATGAAACCTCTTCAGAAAACTCTTCTCTGACTTTAATACAAGTAGAGAGCTAAAATATTTTGGATCAAACCATGTTATCATGTGGCTTAGCACTAAATCTAATCAAGGATATGGGACATTACTTGATCATATATATTGACAGAAGCTCTTTATTCAGTCCAACTCCACCTCAGTCTTTAAGGAAATCATTTTGTTATTAGAGGTAAATGTTGGAAGTGATGTTGCCCAAAAGACTTTTAGCCATGGAAGCAACAAAAATTGCTTCTCTAAAATATTTTATTACAGGGGGGCTGACTTATGGAATTTTTTATTTTTATGAAGAAAACAATGACTGCTGCCATGAACCATCCATCCATCTTCTCCCGCTTCATCCGTCAGGGTTGCGGTTGGGCCGGTAGCTATCTCCGGCAGACTATGAGTATAAGGCGGGGTACACCCAGGACAGGACACCAGTCTGTCGCAGGGCAACACACAGACACACAAGGATGCACAACCATGCATGCACAGACTCACACCTAAGGACAATTGAGAGATGCCAATTAACCTAACAGTCATGTTTTTTTGGACTGTGGGAGGAAGCCGGAGTACCCAGAGAGTACCCACGCATGCACGGGGAGAACATGCAAACTTCATGCAGAAAGACCCCAGGCCGGGGCCGAACCCAGAACCTTCTTCCTGCAAGGCAACAACGCTAACCACTGCTCCATCATGCAGCTCGCTGCCATAAACCATTTTCTTTAATTCTTGTAAACATGAATAACCCTTTTTGGTGCATTGTATAAAACTGAACTAAATTCCTGTAGGTTTGCAGTTGCAACATGACAGCATGGGAAGAAATACAATAAGTTTATATGTATTAAACATATTGTAAACAACATTTTAAAAAATGTTTGATATACATAAAAAGCACTTAAAAAGCTTTTGAGAATATGCTTTAAAGGTGTTTCTATGCTCATTTCCTCATCATATCAGAGAATGACACACAAATGTTTTAATTCTTAAAGGTATGTATTTGACAGTAACATTTGTCTTGAGACTGACAGCAGCATATTCAACAGAACATTATTGATCTTAAGGGAGGAAAATTTCTATATCACATTTGACTCAGGATCAAGGACGTTCTTTGACCAGAAATGTGTCTGACTATACAGTTAACTTAGCACAAGTTACAGTAGAAAAGTACAGGAAAGTACCAGAACCGCCAGTAAAGTATAAAAGAGCCATGAAGGACGTGCAGAGAAGAAGAGGGAGAGGTACAGAGGGAGATTGGAAGTTGATGAGATTTTAATGTGAAGGTCAACTTGTTATAACTTTGGATCTCTACAGGGATATTAGTCTCTGCTTGGTGCTGGAGGGGCTGAAGAGATGGGGGGTGGGTGAGGGGCAGTTGTGAGAGAGGAGGAAGAGGAGGAGAAGAAAGCGAGAGGCTGCCTCAGAGGAAAAGGGAGTGAAACTATGATGCCAAGCAGGGTTAGTTTTGCTGACAACTCCAGCCACACAACAAACAGAGTGGTCAGCATCTTCTCTCCCAGCATGTGTGTGTGACAGAGAAAGTTAACATGCTGGAGATTGGCCTTTCTTGTTGTGTTTTGTTCTGTTTTGAGTGTGAGTATGTGTGAAAGTGAAGGAGTGAAAGAGAGGCGTGTTGAAGAACACAAAGCGGGAGGCATTTCTCTGCAACTTCACAGGATAACAGAATGAGACACGTCACTGTGACTTTCTCAGTTGGTTTATTTTAAAGTTACTTTTCCTGCTCATAAAATCAAAAAACTCTACTCAACTAACAAATAAATTAGCTAAACACAATAGATTGCTGATTATTACATATTTCTATTGTCTGTATTGTACAGTAGCCTTGTAAGGTGTGACGGAAAATGATAATCAACCACAGGCTCTGTTAAAGATGTATTTCCATTTGCAAGATTCTTTTGGAGA
Organism: Jordanella pulchra; assembly: GCA_034780135.1. Classification (NCBI taxonomy): domain Eukaryota; kingdom Metazoa; phylum Chordata; class Actinopteri; order Cyprinodontiformes; family Cyprinodontidae; genus Jordanella; species Jordanella pulchra. The sequence goes on along the minus strand of JAUZNJ010041504.1, from coordinate 18,912 downwards.
TGTTAAAGCCACCTGCTCTGATCAGGCAGGTTTAAATAAACATACTGCTTGTATTATTTTTTTCCATGTATTGAACAGTACCATTGAACCTCCCCTCTAATTACTCCCAATCAATGCTGTGTGCTGTATGTCATTACACAGTGAAAAGCTTTCTGGTAAACACAGATGAAAACACAGGCATTTGTAGGTTATTAAGCTGACAAGCTTGTTTGTAAAAGACAACTTGAGATAGTATGTTTTCTTAATCTGCAGTAAAATAAAAGTTCTGAATGAAGACCTTTGCAAAAATATCTAAACCCGTTGAACTTTTTTTCATTTCTTCTTCCATTACACACAAAGATGCCATTGTATTATTTTTCCTATATGTGAGTGACTAATATGGTGTAATGCATGATTGAAAGTGGTAGAAAAAGGACACATGGTTTTTATAGATTTTTGCAATCAGGAATTAAAATGCTGTCATCTATTGTTACTCATTCTGATACCCATAAATTAAATCCAGTACAAACAAAAGCATTCAGAGTCCATAAGAATTACAGCCCCCTGTGTTTAGTTTAACCTCTACATAATGCAGCAGTTTCATGAAGGCCTTAGAAATTTCTTTGAGGAATTTAATGAATAATTACCATTATATAGGCCGAGGAACACGCCAGGAATATAACTGGCCATGCAAGGGAAGTATTATTCAGAATACTGACAAGACTCTGATTGAGTTGCAACATTTCTCCCATTTTATTATATCTATTGTTCACTCTGCATTCCCTTGCATTTTTAGAAGAGAGGTACAAATGAAAACATGTCTGAAAGAAAGTCACAGCAACTTCTGTTTCAACTTAACCTCAAGTCAAGTTTAAGCACTGCATACATATAGAAGAAGGAAATGTGAACTTTTTGACCACCATGTGATTAAAAAAATACATCATCCTAAGTATATTAATTGTGTCAGCATTGTCGTTTTAGAATTATGCTGTGTGATGCTCTTCATTAGTTGGAAGTAATCAAAGTTGATGAGAAGACTACTGGAGCTAAATACAGGAAAGTCCTGGAAGAAAACCTTTTAGAGGTTTCAAAACAGGTACAGCAATGCTGTTGATCATACAACCACAGCAGCAATGGTGCACACCAAAGCACACTAAGGATTTGGAATAGCCCAGTCTAAGTCTAGATCTATGACATTTTCTTAAAATGTTTATGATCTTGTTTGGTAAAATTGTGCTTGAGCTTTTTTGTGTGTTTTTTTTTAAAAAGGATTGGGCCAAATATCCAGTCTCTAAATGTACAGAGCTGGTAGAGACATACTTCAACAAGTTGTAATTGGAGCAAGAAGAGGTTCTAAGTATGGATATAATATAGGTTAATACATTTGACACACTTTTTTAAAAATCATTTGTCTTTATACTACTTTGTATTGGTCTAACTTTAAATTCCAATCAACATAACAGCATCTGTGGTTATGATGAATAAAATTGTAGAAATAAAAAAGGCTTACTGAGTATAAATAGTTTTGCTGTGATGATGCGATCTTCGCTATAAAGTAATGCAACTCGGAGTCCTGCAGTTTTAGGGCAGTAACTTTGCCAGCCGTCACCGTCACATTGTGCCCTCTGTGTCACCTTTGTACCTTCATGAATCAGCAAAGGTCTCTCTTATGACACTAATCTGAGACATTCAAGAAGGCAAGAAGAGATTAAATTTGTATTTTTAAATAAGAAAGCAAAATAGAAACATATTTAACTGTTCTGGTAGCTTTATAATCAATGACTATTTTTTGATTTATTTGAAAAAATCTTATTAATGTGCTATGGAGGCCCTCTATAATGTTAACACCTTTGAACGGAATAGAGATGTCAAGAAACATAATGTATACATATTCATGAGAGAAGAATTGTTTTGCATATTATATTGTCTGTATAGCTGTAACAATAAAGATGTCAGTAGTAAATTGCCCATTCAGACAACTGAGGACTTTAATCTTCCCTCTACCTCTATAAAAACTAGCTGCATGCAAAGAGATCCATTTATCTGTCTGACACTACAACAATCTTACAGCAGGTTAAAAAAAAGAACCCTAGAGCAGCAAACCATAGCACTGACCTGGATAAAACACATCCTGTAATTGAACATATGCATGTCATAGAGAGTAAGGGAATAACGGAGGGTCTTGGCATTTTAATGTAAACATTAGAATTTGGTTACAAGAGGTGAAATGTTTGATGCTAGTTAGCATGCGCTGACCCCCAGCTATAAAACTACTATCTGATTAATAACACGGGGGACATGGAGGGGATGTTTTTCAAATAGCTGTGAGAGGCGAGGGCGCATAGTCTGGGTTGAGGAATGAAAATCCCTGGAAATCCTCCTGGTTGATGGCTGCCAGCACATCTGGATCCGATGGAGTGAGGACGGATGGCGCTGCTGTGAAGAACTTGTCAAAGTTCTCACCTTTTCTCCCTCCCTGATGAGAAGAGGCAGGAAAACAGACATCAATCATCTCAGCTGCACTAAAATGTTACGGTTATTCACTAAAAAGAGCCCCAACTTCCTCTGAGAAAATGTTGCCACAGTCTGCCATCATGTCTCTCCTGCTCACCCACACCCATCTTAGGATGAAAGCCAGCCACATATCTTCTCCACCTCCGTAACCCCACATGACAGCCATTCTTCTGGATGAAATGAATCTCATTTGGCTAATGGGCCTGGCCTCTAACCCCTGAGCACAGTCAGCTTCCTCCTGCAATGCTTCACCATTGGCCGATGGGGCGGCAGACTAGCATACAGCGAACTAATGATGACATACATTTGCATACGGAGGAGTAAAAAGCAGCTCTGGGTTCAAAGGTCCTGTCTGTTATGACTGAACTTTCTGTGTGTGAGGATTCTGAGTGGGGGACCAAGATCCTGCTCAGGTGATGAGAGAGAACAATGATGACAATAAGCGACATGGAGGAGACTCAGAGAGTGAGGAAACAGAGAGAAGAATGAGGTTCAGGAAGAGGAGTCTAGAAGAAGGAGGAATTACAAAAAAAAGTAATAAAACACACAAGCAAAGAAACTTTTCAGCTTACAGTCCTGGGTTTAAATGGTGGCTGTATCTCCAGTCTCTCCAGACGGTCCCAGTCTATCCAGCGGAAGAATGGATGCTCCCTTATCTCCCTCTCAGCATCCTCTCCCCCACCTAGACGCTTGGCGGGGTGCTTCGTCAGGAGCTGCAGTAAGAGGAGTTCATCAGAACACTGCAGACTCTCCATGATGTCACCGTGTAAAGTAAAATCTAGTGTTTTAGGAGGAATTCTGTTCAATTTAGTTAAGAAAATATTTGGAATATGATTTGATAAAAAGAACCCCTTAACAAAGAATGCAGAAGGCTACCCCCTGTTACCCCCTAACAACCTGTTAAAATGGAGCTATTCTCTTCCATGGATGCTCAGGAGGTCAACAACTTTATGCAATCAGCTAGAAATCCTTATAAAATCAATTTTTAAAAAAGTGGCTTTATAAACTGAATTCTATTCCTATATCTTAGGTGAAAATATAACAGAATTTGAATCTGTGTTTGCGATTGTAGGGTTTAGGCTTGATCTGATTAAATATTTCTGATTTGATGAATTATTTGATCAAATATTTCTTTTTATAAACACAAATGTGTGTCATTTGAAATGACGCGAGAAAAAGGATAAAAATAATAATAAAAAAATGATCTAAAAGGATCTGAACTGAACTGAGCTGAACTGGTTTAAAGTAAAGTTAATCACACTCATTTAAGCTGAATTAAATGCAATTAAAGTGAATAGATTTAAAATAAGCTGAATTGGAATGAATATAATTATACCGAATTGAGGTGGAAGTGAATTACATACAGCTGACCTAAACTGAATTTATTTTAGTTATGTTAAAATAATCTTGAATTGTTTGTCTCATATATTAAATACTAATAAAATATTCCACAATTTGTGTTTCTAACATGTTGTAGTAAATGCATGTTCATTGAGTGGGGGTATTTTTGCACTGTACATAAAAATAAGCATACAGCTGAAGTGTGTCATTACGTTACATGTCTGAATGCCTACATATGCGGCAGAAACATTTAATTAATCCTATTTTATTTTGTTTTTTTCTTTAATTCAGTTTGTTTTGGTTTGTTAGTCTGTTAATGTGTCTTCACACCGCAGGGCTCTTCCAATCAAAGGTCTGATTGGAACAGATTTGTCAACAGATTTATTTGCTCTTTCCTTTCAGTTGGCCTGCCATATTCACTGATACAACATGTGGTTGCCAGTGAGCGATGAAATGGCGTAGAAAGGAGATCAGCTAAGGAAGAGAAAAGTTTTCGTTTTAATATATGTGGATATGTTGAAGGATTTCGGGGAATAAGTGTATGCATTATATAAAATCTCCTTGGCATGTAAAGACTTAAAGTGAAACAAACAGACTTTTAAGAAAGTGTAGTCTGTGGCGATGAGAGATTTTCACTGCTGGGACAGGACAGGGGTGATACTTAGTCAGGCTTACACAGATTGAGGAGAGTTGATGCTCCACGGATTCAGTGATAGTGCTGCTAAACTCCAAATTCTTTAATTCAAAGGCTAAATGTTCTTGTGATTTGCTCTTTATCTCTAGAGGAAAAGGCCTTTGTCAAATCAAAAGAAGTTCCTCACACCATCCTACTGTCAGCAACACTAACTTACCAGTTTTGCTATTTGTTTGATTTTATTTCTGAAATAGTGTTAATTATTTTGAATTCTTTTACTTATATTTTGATGTTGTTAAATTACTTGAAAAGCTTACTTCTCGTAGCCAGTAGAAGCAGGTTAACATGTAGAAAGTAAAAGGTTCTAAAATATCTCATTTGCTTTATTGTTCTCCTTGAAATTAAACATAATAATCATATCTACAGAAAAATATTGCATCTCACTCTTCACATCATTTTGTATTTGCTTGCAGCATGTTTTTAGTGGCTGCAGCATTTTTTGTAAGCATTTGTTTTGTTGATTGTGTGCATTTAATTTGCTACTATTTTATGTGATTGCAGCATTTTTGCTTGTTTTGGAATTTGCATCATGCGTGTGTTTGCAGCTGGTTTTCTTGTTTATTGTGCTTTTGCACCCGTCAGTTACATTTGATAACTGTATAGGATAGGAAGCAACATTTTCAGATATCTAGTCCATTAAATTAATAGATAAATAAAATATTTCGTTTATTTATACAGTAAATATTAAACATTTTATAAATAAACTCCCAGTTGTATTTTTCTTCTGAGTTTCTAACTTAGTGCTTCCCAGGAGAAGTAACTCTCAAGTACTGCTTTTTACATTTAAAAAAATTCAGTGGAAACCTGTTTGAATCTGGCAAAACATTGGCTCTTGTAACAATAAGTTGTTAAAGATTCTCTGCTCTGCACTATATCTCCTATCTCTACTTAATGGAGCAGCATAAAGGCCATGGCAAAGTCCAAGAAACTAAAGGATAATGAAGCAAAGGGAGTTTAAACTTTAAGGTTAGTCAACACCATATGCAGAAGAGGAAGAAGAAGAGAATCCTGGACACAGAGGAAGAAGAGAAACTGCTTCATCAGGGCGTGGAGCCCTTCAATACCTCTGCAGACAAAGAAGAACAGGTAGAAGGGTCTTCCCTTTGTTGATCTGGCTTATACTTAAAAAGCTCTTCTGTGAAGCAGTAGATCAGATCCCAGCAGGGAACTGAAGTGAGTTAAGTCAAAGAGCTTCAGCAGAAGCAGCAGCAATAGATCACTAAACTCAGGAGGCAAGACGCCGAGCTTGGGCAACTCTAAAACACAGAAGATCACAGTGATTTTTTTCTGCCCCAGTACCCCTTACTGTCAGCACCCAAGCATCAATATCTATCCTCTGAGGTACCATAAGGATGTGGTAGCAGCTGTGTCTGAGCTCAGAGATAAACTACGGAACATCCTGAAAGACATATTTATCCAGATCTCAATGACAGTCATTGAATGCAATGTTTTACTGTTATAGACAGAACCAAGGAGCAGAGGTTTTAAATTTTAAGTAGTTGAGAGAAATCACTCTGCATCCAACACAGAGAACAGAAACAGTCATGAACAGCTCCTCTGTATAGATAATATAGGTTTATGTTCTCCATCATTGATAGCTTACTTACTATTCTTTTCTATTTAGCATGAACAAAACTTTGGTTTTCTTATTTGGAAAATATTCTTCTGAATATTTCAGCTAGCCAGATGGATTTTGCAGTTTAATAATTATAAACCCTTAGCTTGGCCAGTAGAACAGCTTCAGCAAAAAAAACCTTGTTTTACCAAACAACAAATGTTTTTTTCGGCCCCTCTAGAATATGTGTTTTACTAATTTGTTTATATCAAATCCACCACTACGTGACTAAGGCACTCTGCAGCTGTCTTCATAATGCTGTAAAGAAAGTGCAAACTTGGCAATGTAATACTTTATCCCATGTAAACCTGTACTGCTGGGAGGCTTTTAGTGTGTTGGACGATGCACAGAAAGAACCACACGCTTTTTTTTTCCTTCTAAGAAGACATTGAACTAACGCAGCCACCAAGACTGGATCATTCTTTGAGTTGGCCTTAAATTTTTCTTTTGTCTCTCTCCTTTAAAATTAAGAGAAGTCATAACATCTAGTTAGAACGTTAAAAATGATCATGATCTTTAAAGATTCTTGATGACTTTTAAGTTTTTATCAAAGTTTAGCACTTCGAAAAAACTGCATTTAATTTAGCCTTTCTCAATAAATAGAGGACAGCCTGGGAAATAAATTGTACCAGAAATTAATAATTTTTCTTGTCTATTTTTATGCTGTTTTAGTTCAGCAACTAAGTACAAAATGGTTCCTTCATAATCTGACTTATTTTAATAAACTAAGGTAAATAGTCTGTCATTGCACGGCACTTTATCAAGGTCAAGGGTTTACCTCTCACCCAAAGACTGCTGGAGATAGGCATCGGCCACACTGTGACCCTGACGGAATAAGCGGAAGATGGATGGATGGATTGATGGATGGATGGATGGATGGATGGATGGATGGATGGACGGACGGACGGACGGACTCCGGTGTGCTTCACACTACATTCAGTCATTCACATATTGATGGTGGAAGGTTACATGTAGCCACAGCTGCTCACACTGGCAATGCATCCCAAATCCTGAGCCACAGCAGTTATGGTGCTCAAAATGAGCTCAAACATCCAGTCTGAAAAGCGATTGGGACCAATATTATGAATTGATGACATAGTATTATGCACAGTCAAAGTCCAGGCCAAAATCCGATCAAGAATCCAAGACATGTCTTGTAAACTAGTTCTCATTCTAGGTAAGCTAAATACATTTCAGCTATTTTGCAAAGAAACACATAGTCTCTTGATTTGTAATTCCTGCAAAGATATACATCAAAAGACTTGCAGTTGGAAAAAACTAGTGCTTCATAAAATATTGACTTGAACTTATAAAAACAATCCCCTACAATGTTCAGATTTTTACTTGTAATGGATTTGTAATTTTCCATTTGCCTTTCAATTATCCAGTACCTTGTATGAAAAACAAAAAATCTCAATAATGCACATTTGAGGTTGTAAGTGCATTATGATAAAATGTGAAAGAGCTAAAAATATACCACTGCATGCTTCTTCCTGGCCCTGTAATTTTAATTTGATTTGTATTCACTGCTAGCTAAGTTTTGTTAATATCAGTCTCGGTCCGCTGTTTCTCCTTCTCATATTCTAAACTGCTCAGGGAAGACAAAAGCTTCTGGCTGCTGCATAAAATTCTGCAGAGAGTGCAGTCCATCTGCCTTTAAGATAAACACAAAAACTTTAAAAATGTATGCTGGATTAATATTACTATTCTAATGCACATTATTACATTTTATGATATAAATCTATCCTTAGATGTCTGAGGGCTTAAAGTAAAAGGAAAGGAGAAATGAACTTACTCCTTTGCACACAGCAACAGCTTCCCAAGAGAGACTCTTTGGGTATGAGACACTCTGCTCCATGATGGACTGAAACAGCTCCTCTTCATCAATGCCATCAAACGGCGGCTTAAAGGAGGAAGAGTTGAAAAAAATAGAGTTTAACCATAGATCAGCTTTGATCTTTTGAAGTGATAACAAAGCACTAAATTATTTTGAGTGTTACCTGTCCTGCCAACATTTCATAAAGTAGTACTCCATAAGACCACCAATCCACTGCTTTATTATAGGGCTGATATGCCACAATCTAAAAAGAACAGGAGAGGGATGAATTAGAAGAGCAGCAGGGTAGAGACAGAAAAAAATGAAGTGGAAGAAAAGAGAGTTGGCATAAGAAGGATAGCTGGAGGAGAACTGTCAGACATTGAAGGACAAAAATCAGTGCAGGAAAATGAAAATCAGCAAGGAAAGGAATTGTATGACTAAGACAAGACTTTGGATGTATGTGTCTGTGTTTGCCTTATTATGCATTTTCCCCAGTGATTGTGTGAGTGAGCGCACACAGCAAAGAGGGGTACGCGTGAACAATTCCCAGCCCCCGGGGAATTATATTGTATCCATTCCAAAATGGCAGATGCAAGAGAATCAATAGGTGTTTACATAAGAGAGTCGATACATAGTGGTTCCACAGCGAGGTTTACCATATCAAAGACAAGGAGAACAGTCAGATCCTCCCTCTGTCTCCCCCTCTCACGGTTCTCTATCTGTCATCAAGTCCAAACATGCTGCTTTAGGTTTATTCACATATATTTCAAAGATTTCATTAAGCATATCAAAACACATCGTTGTGCAGAATCAAACTTGGTCTTGCCGTACTGCCAAACATTTGGGTTTTCGCTGAAGTTGTTAAAAAAACTCCTGTGCTGCTATTTTAGTTGTCTCATCAGAATCTAAGTACATTTTTAAGGGGTGTGCACAATTATTTTATAGATGTTAGTGAGAAAATAAGTAATTATAGATTCAGCATTATGGGTTTCATAAAAGCATAAAATATAAAAGGGTTCCATAAGAGTTTTGTTCCTTTTTTTCATTGTTTTTGTAAAACAAATATCATGTAACAAAAACGTGTTTCTTTGTCATTTGAAATTTTTACCTACAAATTGTACAGCACATGAAAGAAAAAACAAGGAATGATTTTTATTGAGTCAAAAAAAACATTGGGAAATTTTATATATTTTTTTCAAGAGCAAGGCCCACTGTTAAAATACATCTATGATTTATTTTTTTTCCTCCATAAAAACTAGTGCCTATAGTTGATGTTCCACTGAAATACAGATGCAAAAGAGGGTTACATAAAAAAAATGTACTTTAGTTGAAGAGATATTGAACTATGGTCCATTAGTGCAAATGCTTTGTATTTCTATGCTTTTTTTCTATTCCTTTTTTTCGGACATGTAAGATCCTTATATGGGCATCATAGCTTTAAAATAAGACATATATTGCCCACAACCACTCTTTTGAACATTCTCATTGATATTTGGGTGATTTATCATTTTTGATAAGCTCTATATCTTTAAAGAAGGCATGGTCTCCTTGCCATCTTTGACTGTTTCTAAGTTTTCTCAGACAGGTTGAAGATAGGACTTTAGCTGGAATTACTCTAAAATGGTGATATAATCACAAGCAATAATAACAATGTCGGTGAAATTAAAATGCAAATTAAAAACCTTAATCTGATCTTAATCTGAGTTATGAAAACTGTAGGACCTAAATGTGTGCAACCCACATACTGTACACCTTAACTGTGTAAGTAATTTTGAATACTTTATATTTTTTTATTGCACATTCACTTATCCATTGTGATTACACAATAACTAAGATTTCTCTGTCTCTGGTTTATGGCGACACCTCCTACCTCTGGTGAACGTTCTGCCCTCCGTTTAAGAACAAAGTCTCTTTGCTGCTTGCAATCACTTTTTCCTAAGTCATATGTTGTCTGGCAGTAAACAAAAGCACCAGCTATCTTACAACCAGCTTAGCTTGCTTAGTTAGACATGGCACAAAATTGGACCTTTGAAGGACCCATTCATAAACAGTTTAAGACTCGACTTGGTCAAAAATCAATCTGCAAGATAAAAAGTAAAATCCTCTTTCTTAACCACAAAACAGTGACAGAATATAATATGTGGGTTTTATTTTGCTACGACACAATTAACTTGTCCCACTGAGATAGCTATGATATAAATTTAAGTTAAATGGAAATGTTATGAAGGCAAAATCTTTACAGCTCAAAGTTTATCATTTAGAACAACGAAAGGCACAAATCCCATTGTAAACGTTGTCAATTTAAATAAAGAATTATAAGTTACTTGCACCAGTATAATAGTGAAGCTGGTTTAACTGGGTCTCTGAAGGGCAATGTCATGTTCTGTTCAACAATTTAAGGGCACAGGCCCAATGCTAATTGAACCATGTGAGGTTAATTTTAAAAAAATGCTGACAAGGTCAGGGAGAACAGATCAGATGAGAAGAGCTGCTGTGAAGCATCTGGATGTCTAAAAGTGTTGCAAAACAGGTCATGCATGCAAAGAGGGATGAAATGATGGATCTGACACTATAGGGTGAGTGTGGGGAGACAGAAAACCTCAGGAGCGATGTAGTCGGGAGTGCCGCAAAATGTGCGAGTGGTGTCGCCCCCGAACATGCCCTCCCTACACATCCCGAAGTCAGCGATCTTTATGTGGCCCTCACTGTCGAGCAGAACATTATCCAGCTTTAGATCTCTGAGAAAAGACGGAGATAAGTTAGCCTACTATAAATCATCTTGATGGATTGTATCTTCATCAGTCAGTGGCTCCAAAAAGGCACATAAATCTGTGTCAGGTCTGTGTTCTGCTGTGACAACCTGGCCACATCTTTACCTGTAGATGATGCCTTTGCTGTGGAGGAAGAAGAGGCCAACTGCAATCTCTGCTGCATAAAACCTAGAGGGAGAGAGGAGGAGGAGGATGAGTGAAGCGCTCCGGCAACTTTATCTTTCAGGAAATTGATCAAGGTTTCTTTTTTTGGGGTGGAAACATATAGAAGGATGATCAGAGAAGGGGGGTTGAGAGAGTGATGAAAGAGGAGAGTAACCAAACAAACTTGAAAGAAATCTTACTTTAATAAAGGAACATGGTAAAAAAAATTAGTTTTAGTTGATTGATCAAAGATTATAGATTGGATGAAGAGCCAGAGGGAGGAAAGCTGTGATAAGAAGAATAGATTAGAGTAAGGGAATAAGAGAGGGGTCCTACTTGAGCTGATGGCTTTTTTTATGAGTCACCAGATATAATGAATAAAGCTAAGAGATGACTGAGCAGGTAAGTGAATATGGAGATAAAAGAGGGAAAGGTAATGAGACTCGTGTAGATGAAGGCGGAGATCAAAGCTAGACTTTATCGGACTACATACGCTGCATGCGGCTCTTTGAACTTCCCGACTTGCTGAATGTGAAACATCAGATCTCCGCCGTTGACATATTCCATAACATAATATAGACGGTCCTGCAGAAACAAAACACACAAACCATGAACCCAGGCCTCAAGAAGGTTTCCCACACCTTGTACTTTTTAAAATGTTGTTACTTTTTAAACTTTATACTTTAATCACAGACAAATTATTTCTCTGAGAGTTTAATGCAACAGACCAACACTAAGAAGTGTATAGCTGTGACAGTTAAAATGCATATTCTTTAAAGTTGATTTCTAGAGACATTATGGCAAATATGATGCATTTTCTTATTAAGAACCTTTTACTCTAAGTCCCAAAAAATAAAATCCAGTGTACAGCCTTCAGCAAACAGCTTTCTGAAGTCAGTTATTCTTTAAACAGAGTCAATTTCTGTGTATTTTAATCCAGATGCTCTGTAAAGAAGTTTAGTAAATAGTATCCAAAGCTTTTTAAACCTTAAACAGTATTTATCAACCCAACTTCTGATAATGGAAAGAGTGTGGCACAACCACAATCACACCATCATAGCAATCATACATCCACCTAAACTGACAACTTTAGAGGATCTGCAGAGATTAACAACACAAGGGTCAATAAAGAGTACAACAACATTTTTAGATCTTGATTCGTTAATATTTTTGGAAAACTATGATTTGTTTTTATTTACTTCATATTAGTCTTTCACATTAAATCCCAATAAAAACATAAATACAAATAAAAACTGTTAATGTAATGTGAAGAGATGTGAAAAGGGGTATGATTACTTTTAAAAAATGGTAAATTCAATCCCAAATTAAAAAAAAAAACACTCCTTCAGGAACAAGGACTATGTTAAAGACAGTAGGTTAACTATTTGATTTAATAAACGCAAAAAGCAGCCATTCTGCAGTGTAGCAACTCCTTAGAGCCTAAATGTCAAACCTCTTCATGGACCATTTACTAACATTAATATGGTTCGGATACGTGCACACACACCTCGGTCTGAAAGGCGCAATAGAGTGATGTGAGGAAGTGAGGGCGAGAGGGGAGGGCCAGAACCCTCCTCTCCACCAAAGCACTCTCTGTGTCCTCATCCTGGAAGAGAACGTCCTTTTTAAGGACCTTCACTGCAAAAAGACGCTCGCTGCCTCGCTCTTCTGCCAGCAGCACCTAACCAGGATAAACAAATGAAGAGAAATCATGTCAGATAGTGCAATAATTCACTCAAGAATAATGAAGAAGTTGGTTTCACTTATATTACATCTAACACCTTAAGAAGTTTGTGATTCATAATGATATTAAACTTAAAATAAAATAAAATACCGTATTTAGAAATAAACATGTGAAGCAGCACATTGCTGCCAGACATGACACGCTTTCAGGTTATTGTGTGATGAATGACAAAGTGCCCTGGTCCGAAAAAACTAGCTCTGCTCATGTGCCTTTGAAACAAATTAATGTGATTTAAAATTAAATTTGAAACTAAAACCCAAAAAATCCAAATAATGATTTTCTCAGTGTGTAGGTCTCCAGGTTGAATCAGAGTTACATTTCTTTTCTTGTAAAAGGGGAAATCTAAAAAAATGAAACAATCTGCAGGAGGTAACAATTTACGATGAAATGCTAATGAATAAGTTGCAATGAAAGAATAACACAAGATATACGATTCCTAATTTCTGGCCATAATTTCATAGCAAAAGTATATGAATATTTGCATTTTTTGTTTATTGATTATAAATATAATGTATGTTTTCGATTTTCTAGCTTTTGAAATGTTTTGAGTTGATGTTTTTTTTAGACTTTGTAGCCATCAGATGTCTCCTTGACCCCCATCCCTAACACTTTATTTGTGTTTCTTTACAACCTTTCCAGATGACCAGTTTCCTCATCTTATTGTTATATCCTGTTTTATTCTGTCTTGCATAGTTTGATTTTTTGTTTGCTTTGGACCTCTTAAACCTTGTCTTTTCTGCTCATGGCTCATTCTGCCTGTGTTCTACTTTGCGTTTGGATTTGGATATTTCCATATAAACCTTAGGAACGAATTTATAGACAAATCTTGACAAAGAAACAAGTATGATCCCATGATAACCTAATTGAACAAACAGTACCCTCTGTGATAATGGAAGGTGCCCCATTTAACTTAAGTGTTTTGCATAGATTCGGAGTGTTCCTGTATAAACCTGTATTGATAAAAGGGCAAGAAGTTTTGCATTTTGAAGGATCAGAAGTCCTTTGTGTCATGCAACTTGCAGGAATAAAATACAATTATCTAAAAATTTGTATGTTGGGAACTGAGAGAGAAATAGAACAAAAGCAGCTGTTTTTTTATAATGGTCTTATAGAAAATGTATCCAGGCTCAGAGAGGATATAATGCATCTATTTTACCAATGATATAAACTATGATATTGCAAATTATCTTTGCATTTTTGCAAACACGTATAAAAAAAATGCCTCTTTTTTAATTACAGAGTCTAAAACAGTGGTGAACTTAACTTTAATCACTGCTCCCCGAATATACAATGTATATAATGTAAATAATCTGTGGTTGAGGCTCAAATGAGGGACAACTAAAGCAAAGGTGATATTGCTCTTTTCTGCTGGACTTAATGCATGTGTTGATCCTCTGTTGCTGTGTGTTAAGAATTATCTACTTTTTGAATCCGATAGAAAAAAATAACCATATATGTTTGAGCAAAATGGAAAAGAAAACAGATTGCACTACTACATAGTATTAAGCATTACTATGCTGCTTCTGGCTGTGGCTTGCTCACTGCCACCATTCATCAAAGAGGTCAGGGTTCATAAATACTTTTAACACTCTAGTATGGCTACTCTCTATAGCTGCCTAGGACTTTGAAACTTAAGATAATTGAGTCCCATAAAAGGCAAGATGATAGTATTTTCATAGAGCAGTTCCTCTGCTTCATAATGTGATTAAAAAACACAGAAGCAGACAAAAACTGTTGAGGTCAAATTGAGGCCAGAATGATAAAAAAAAAAACACTTTTAAAAAGGCTTTCGGGAAAATTAGAAGAAAATAGAGCAGAGACCAACCGTTCTAGCATGCTGCAGAATAGATTCGGTCAGCATAAGTAAACTATTCATTAATGGGCATTTTCACAGCAAATTATACCATTTTGATTATACCAAATTATACCATTTTGATTATACCAAATTATACCATTTTGATTATACCAAATTATACCATTTTGTCAGTAAACTTAGGCTGTACAGTTCATACTGTTTCCTGAAAATCTGAACTGATTGTTTTTCCTTCACACGCATGAGTTCTCTACATCTTTTGCTACAACCCAAAAACATGCATGCATGCTGGGTAAATATAATAGTAATATACTATAATAATAAATATACTAGTAAATGTGAGCGAGCATAGTTGTGTCTCTGGGCTGCCTTTCTCTGAAATCGACAGCAGGATCTAGAACTATAAGGAAGTAGAAGAGATGATTGCTCCATATCAAACAACTCTTTCCAGCAGTTTATCACAAAACTGATTTGACACTGTTTTTTAATTTTGTAACAGCGACATGTAAAACATCTCATTGGAACAAAAGAGTTGAATAAAACATAAATAAAAATACAAGAATAAAAAATGGAGATGGTAATAAATGTCAAAGATACAAAGATAGATACTGAATTTGCTTACTTCTTTTATTGGTTGTTGATCCTAATACAATGCTGCCCATGATGTTTGAATATTTTTGAGTTGAAATTGTACTTTGATGTGTTTGGATTTAAGTTTGATCAAAGTGAATACTACTACACTTTCCCTTTACTTAATAATTTCATGGGGAGAGTTGAATAATATATATTTATTTAATTCGCATTTTATGTGTCATAGTACCAAAGTGAATGTTTAATGTCTTTTCCATAAAATATCTATAGTTAAAGATCTGAGTTTGTAATATTACACCATGTAGAAAAGTTCAATAGGTAGAATAAGATACAAGGATTAGTTTTGAGACAAATGCCTCTAAAGTTGTTCAAAATGTATCAAAATGTGTAAATAACAAGTGCAAAAAAAGTGATCACTTTTTTGTATGCTCAGTCTGGCATAATGAAGTGTTTAATCAAAAGGGAAACCAAGCCTGAAGATTTCCAGACACATTAATGTCATAAATGAAAAAAACAAAGCAACTCTTTAGTTATTATCAGACATTAAAAATACATTGAGAAGAGAATTGAAATTGGCTGCTTGTGGGCAGCTCTGACTGCTAATGACGCTATAATTTGCCACACTGAGAGAGCCACATACTGCTTTTAGTAAAGTGATATGGTCAGCAGCAGTGAAATACTCTGACAACATCCCTGTTCAAAATTGCGCTGCCAATTCTGCAACAGTGCACTATAAGGGGTTCCTGGCTATTGGAGATAAAGCATCTCATTTCATACTGAATGGTGGTGAAAATTACACTTTTCATATTTTATATATCAATGCAAATACAAAAAAAACTCTTCTTGCAGAAGATTATGTGTGCAGTGACTGTGAAAAACATTATGGTCCCTCTTTGATTGCGTCTCCTGCTTTGTCTGATGATTTTACAAAAATTCACAAAAAACTGAACTCATCACTCATCTTTCATACTTTTACCAATCAGAGAAACACATACTTTTTCTCATTTCCGGAGTGATCCAATTTTCTTTCGGTCATTTTGGTACTTTCTGTAGCTCAGTAATCCTCTTCTCTTTCTTTCCATCTCTGTCAGTTTCATTCTCATTTTTCCTCACTCAGCAGCCCTGGAGTCCGTCTCTCCTCTTTCTTTTTTTTCCCACTCGTCTTACGTAAGTTGAGACTATTTCTCCTGTCCTCTGAGGACTCTCTGATAGTTATGAAACAGTGCTGGGGGATTTTTAGAGGAGGGCAAAGGACTGAAAACAGAAATTTCATTATTATTCTTCATCTACATGGGAATTAAAAAGAGAATAGAAAGCAGCCAATCCCTTGAAATGAACACCTCCATGAATACAGCCTTTGTTGCATGCACCAGCTTGAAGAAAGACTTGGGGTCAAGTGAATCATTTAGCAGCAGCTTTAGTGCTCTAAATGAAATGCTAGCTAAAGGTCATAACCAAAGCAGATTTTTTTAAAGCCAGGAATAAACATTTTTGTTCTCAACACAGTTGGGCACCTTGACATCTCTGGCAGCTGCTGGATCAGAGGCAGCAATTGTGTACAGAGAGGATGACATTTAGTCTCTGAATCTGCTGGGATTACCTTGCCAAAGCTGCCTTTGCCCAACACCATGAGGAAATTAAAGTCGTGGATTCCCACTCTGAATTTTCCAGGACCTGGAGAGATCATGGGCGGGCAGGACGGGACAGGGGTCGGAGACAGAACCACGGGAAAAGGCTCAGGCACCGGAACAGCCAATACCTGAGGCAGAGAGGGTGCTGTGACATCTGGCTGAGGTTCCTGGAGGATCATAAGGAGAAAGATAAGAGATGAATAGACTGGTAGGGTCTAATTGTACTACAACTAACCCAAAAAATAGAAAACATAAAACTATTCTACCGCCTATCATTCAGAACAGTTTTCCACCCTTTTGGATGCAAAATCTTATAAGGAAGTGAAGTCGGTCAGTTTGATTTATTTGTTTTTTATGGGACAAACACAAATTTGTACATGATTAAGAAACATAAATCTGAAAAGTGTGGCCTGTGTATGCAGCCTATGAAACAAAACAAAAAATCTAGCACAACCAAATCGAAACAGAAGTCAGAAATTACCAAATTGAGTCTTACGTACGTTTTTCACAGGAAAACTAAAGCAATTAAAGTATATTTTATTTTTATAGCAATTTTCTCAGACAGTAGTAAACAGATAAAACAATTAGAAACAATAAGAAACACTTAGAAAAAAACAAAAAACAAAACAGGGGACTACAGACATCCTCCTACCTGCAGATCTGGATCTGGTACTGGGATGTTATAATACTCCCCCTCATCCTGTGCAAGCAGTTTGAACCAGCCACAAATAGGACGTCTGAAGATCTCACTGACGCCGAATGACAGCGCTCCCATAAAATCATTCCTGGATGTCCGGTCCCAGTCCCACACCTCCACAGACAGACGCCTGTCCCACTGGTTGCCACGAACTGAGCTGAGGAAACCCAAAACTCAAGCTCAAGTTGGGAATCTTTCTGTCTGACATAAAGATAACAGGCAGTACAGAAGGTCTAACAATATGGGATGCCCTAAAATAGAAATATTTTAAGGTTAGAATCACCCATCTCAGTATTTTTATTCTTAGTTAAGTACAATTTAGTTTCTAACTTGGATTAAATTTCACAGGGACTCACAAGGTGAAACTCTCGTTCCAGACTGGATTAAGTGTTGAGCGGATGGTCTTAGTCTTCTGTTTGCTGTGACTCTTTGGGTCTGGAATCAGTTTAAGTTTTACATACGGGTCTGACAAACCATTTGGATCCATGGGCATCAGATTACGAGCTTCCCGGACTTCAGGTTTATAGCAGAATAGATCAATAACAAAAGATCAATAACATAAATATTTCATAATCTGGATAACAGGTGTTTTTTGATCCATAACTCAAAAGGTCTTCTCACCAGTGACGTAGATATCCTCTTTGTCTCCTCTAATAGTCAGGTGGATTCTACCTCTTTTCTCGGTGTGATCCTGACCACACAGACTGGGAACGCTGGTCTCGCATCGCCGATGGACGTTCATGTCGCAACCTTATTGTGCAAAGCATACAAGCACAGCAACACTTAAATGTGTTAAAATAAAAGAAAAGTGTAAGACAAACAAATAAAGAAAAAATGTTTAAACCTCTTAGACTTAAGAAATTCTATTGATGTTTGTCATATTTTTTAAGGTATCTAAAAACACAATTATTTTTGTGTTATTTTTTTTGCTGCTGAGGGCAAAAAGGATTTAGGCTGATGCCAATACTGATTATTTTTGACATCAGTCTAATGAATCCCCATTATGTGCTGCTGATATTTTTGAGGCCAATTCTTAGGTCCAGTTTTGCATTTTCTTCCTCCATTCCGGTGATGAAAATGACACAATGACAACAAATGTTATACAAGTTTTAACTTGAATAAAAAATAAAAATAAACAAAAAACCTTTATTGACAGATCAAACAAAACACCAACAATGGATGTCAAACGGAGGGAGCAGCAATGCATGTCCATCACGTGATCTTAAGACAGGGCTGCTGAATGTATTAATGAATCAGCCAAGGGATGCCCCATATACCGATAACTAAAAAAACAGCTAATAGCCAAATACATTGCCTTGGTATATCTCTAATGTTTTCTGCAAGACCAGGCATATGAGTATAGGAATCCATCCACGACATGTGGGAAAAACTTATAATGATTTTCTACTGTAATTCAACTTTTGCTCACATTCTTTGGGGAAAAAATGTTTGAGTTTTCCTGCATCAATAAAAAAGCTCATATTTTTTCACATTTCCAAAATGTTCTATCTATCTATCTATCCAGCAGCAACTGGCCTCATCAACAAGTCCAGCGTCCC
>JAUZNJ010041503.1:0-10018 GCA_034780135.1 Jordanella pulchra | reverse complement strand
ATATCGGGGGAGACAGACTGCAGGAGTTTATCCTATAAGGGGAGGGTCACTGGTTTGAAACGCTGCTCCCTCTCAGTCGTTGTTCCCTTGTGCAAGACACTTCAACCACATTGTTTCCTAACTTGAAAAAGCTCTATACATATATGGCCTGTTTTACACAAAGACCAATATTGTCAACCAGTTTTTTTTCTGTTACTTATGTCTTTATAGCAAAGGAAAACAATATAGAATGTTACATTTGACCAATGAAAAGCATTACAATAATGGGAGGTTAATGGAAAGGGAGTGTAACACCTGATTTAAGGGTGTTATTTGTGAAAGATATTTTTTAGAAACCATCCCCATTTGAACACATATTTTAATTTATTTAACATGATTGCATAATGGGTTTAAGGTTTCTCCTATTCTTAAGTAGTTCTAAGACCAAAAGGAAGGCCTTGAAAATGCTTTGTTGTTGCTGTTTTCACAAATCTAATAAAGATGTGATTACTCTCAAATGGCCCCTACAGAGTTTCTACTCAGTATAAATTTATCTGTTGAATGTTGGATGTACCTTAATCATATTAGAGATAATGAGGTGCAATCCTGAACTAATCGAACACTGTGAAACTGCCCCTTAGGTCTGTGTTGATTGCAAGCCATTGGTCATAGCCTGTCATGTTAGTCAAGTAATTCAACGTTTTCTATAAAGTGAAGCAACAATTTTAGATTTGATTGGTTTCTAAATATGTGCCGGATGCCTTCTGCAGTATTAAATTATTGTCATGCTGCTATTGGTTATTGTTATATTTGATGGTACTTTGGAAGAATCCTGTTGCTTTACACAAGGCTGTGCTCCCATCATTGATGTACATGAGTTTTCCCTAAACAGTATTTTGACTGCCAACTGATGGTCTTTATTGAGCACCACATCTCCCATCAGATCTCTTTGTGTTTCTGTCCACTTCCTTATCTGTTGCAAGGTGTGAAGATACTCCTGATGCCAGCGGTGTCAAAACTTGTCGGCGAGGGCCTTCACTTGTCTCTTCTGGTTGCTATAGAAATCCTTTGTTAACACTCCTTGAGGTTGGGATACACCCACTTCCTGGGTGAGGCAGAGGACAGTATCAAGGGTGAGTGGTTTTCTTAGATGCATTGTGGTGTTAAGATAATTGCCAAAACAATCATTGAACTCTACAGACTCTTTACAATCCTTCAGTTCTGTTTGAGAATATCTCTTCTTTCCTCTATACTCGTTGCTCTGAATGCCCTGCACGGTTGAATGTAGTTTATGTGGATGGGAAAACCCTTTTGTCTCCCTCAGTTCTCTGTGCAGGCAGTTTTGCTCTTTGCTCTGTCCAAAAGGAAATATCAGTTTTGTTAACAAATATTTCCCTACTGTAACTCCAAGACGAAGACTGATTTTGTCTCTTGCTTGTGTGTAAACAGAAAACTTGGATTGGTTCTTCGATGTGCCTCAGAACAGAACTAGCAAACAAATCAAATGTGGAAAATAATCCATACTTTTCCCGTTTGAACTTTAAGACAACTGGGAGCCATTTCTGTTGGAGCCTGCAAGGAAGCTTTTCTGTCCTAGGTCCTATACCCTTAGCAGGGTCTAAGTATGTTAAAATGGTCAAGAAACCCGGTTCCCTAGCGCCTTGCACCTCATAACTTTCCATAATCCCTCATGGTTATCTTAGAAAATTCATCTAATCTTTTATATATATCCCAGGTCCCTCTTGAAAATGAGATCCAGATCTCAACGGGGTTTACCTAGTTAAATAAAGAATATATAATATAAATATAAAGACTTGCCTGTCACTTCTGGTGCGTATAGTTTTTCCAAAGTCGTGTCCAGGCCTTCTGTAAACACATGTCTGGGTTTTGAGCATGGGCAGACTGAATTCTTTTCATGCGTTTGTTAATCTCTCCCCCCAGTCATTTAACCATAAGTACAAACTCTAATTTGCTTTGAGACCAATGTCTGAAAGCACATTGGTAAACGATTAGTGCCATGCACATCGTCATCAAACTGGTACAGGCTTGTGGTTATCAGTTCACACCGAGCCCAGTATCCTTACAGTTGTTCTGTTTTGGTTGTTACACTACTTGGAGCTGTCCTTGCTTCAAGAAGGAAGGAGGATGTTTTTTGATCTAATGGAGGGGTATATAATAGTGGGTTGGCCCTGGTGTTTTTGTGAGTCACGAATAGGTGCTTGTGCATTGCGTACATAATTATTGGGAATTTCAGCAAACAATTGGTCTTGTGGGTTCTTGTTCTTGTAGTTCATCTTGTGTACTTTTAAGTTTTATTGTGATGAATCGGTTCATAAGGTCCCTTCGCTGTTGAAGGACTGCTTGTTGTGTGGTTTGCAACTTTTTGACTTAGCTGAGATTTAAATTTTTTAAAGCACATATTTCTGAGTTCATTAATTTTTCCTGATCTAATTAATCTGACTTTAATATTTCTAATTCTTCGGCTGCTTCCAGTGCATCAGTTGTGCTTCAGCTGCTTCTCTTTTAAATGTCAGTTTCCTCAGTTTTCTCATAGCATTTCGGCTTCTTTTGCTGATTTTCCTTTATTGTAGTACTCTGGTTATTTCCACCTTTTTCAGCCTGCTTTCCTAATTGATGCATACAAATAAAGCATGGCTAAGCCATTGAAAGATTGAGGCATTTCTGAACTAAAAACAACAAGTGCCTGAAAGGCAGAACTCGGGCTGCAGTATCCCAAATTATTTTCAGTATTTTTCCACTGGTCTTGAGTTTGGTGCTTTTGTTATTTTTTATCGTAACACTCCTATGCTCTATCATTCTTTTCTACCTCAATGTTGTACACTAGCTTGATAAATGTCTTTCTTTGTTGACTGTTCAACACCACAGGACAAGTACTTCCTTTCAAGAGGCACAAATATACATACAGGGTGTTTCAATATAAAATAGCAAAGACTTACTTAACTGCTTAGTTCTTTGTGAGACACTGTTTTGATTAAAATCATTTTGTTGTTTTCATTTCCTCTTGTAACAATAGAACATTTTAATATGATAGTATTTCAAAGTACCCTTTTTAATGAAATCTTTACTTACAAACAAATAAATGAAAAAACAAGGGTATGAACTGAAGTCTCCCTCTCTCTGTTCTCCTACTCCTTTTACAGCAGTGAGGAGTGAGTGGTGTCCAATTTTGGACAACTGTCTAAAAGGGTAGGCTGGGGGTTCTGTCCTTGTGTTTTCTATCCTTGTGCTGGTTAGAGTGGTTTTACCTTGTTTTGCCTGTGGCTCTTCTTTCTTTTACTGTTCCCTAACGGTCCATAATTTTTAGTGCTCACATGCTAATGATTGTAGACAAATTAGTGTTAAGAGGTTCATCCTTTTATGACAGCATGCTGGAACATCTGATTTAAATCTCTGTGCACATGGAAGTAGAAAGTCTTGCTTTAATTGCAGGTAATTTTGCTATAACTTCCATACTAAGACACCTGCATTCCGCATATATCGGTTCGCACACCTTCCACATATTTTTCTACCTTGTAATGATGTGTTAAAATCCTTAAATTGAAATAATCTTTTACTGCAGCTGTCAAATTTCACACAGATTTGCAAAACCAATCCTTTATTATGGGTGCATGAACTCAGCAGGAAAATTGTTATCTAATGTTCAAAGACATCTCTGTTTTTTTGTTGCTGCTGTTGTTTCTTTTTAGTGTGTTCTTTGATGGAGTCAGCTGTGTCACAATATTTTTACACCCTTTGCTGTCAAACCATTTTGTAACCCTCTTTTTCCATCCGCTGCACCAACATTATATTTCAAAGCCTTGCACATCTTGATAGAGGAATCTTTGATCATTTGTAGAAATACTCTAGAGATCGGAGTCCTTTCTCACAGAGTCTTGCAAATGTATTCCTAGAAGTTATTGGGATAAACAAACACAAAGCTGGGCAGTGAAGCAGTGAAGAAATCTTATGATTTTGCATTTTATACATAAAATCTAAAGGCACTGATTGCTTTCATAAATTATCCTAACTACACAAGCAACAAATAACAATACAACAAGTAGAGGAATATGTTGACTGGGCAGCTATTAGTTGTGGTCATCAAAATTCTGTACTTCATTTATCAAAGCGCTTTGTTGCTTGCCAAAAACATTGTTGGTGACATCAGGGTTAATAACAAGTGTGCCACCATCCCCACAGTGACAATTAGTGATAGAAATATGAAGAATGGAGCTAAGAAAAACCATTGCATCTGTTCACCTTCTTTTGGGACAAAGACAAAGTTTAGACTTCATAATCCAATAGATGTTGAAACATTGTTTAAAATAACCTATTGTTGCTGTGAATCTCTCCATCCAATCGGACTGAGGCTGTTTAAAGTGGAAATGAAATGGTTAACCAATACTGACTTCATTCACCAGATTCTATCTTATTATTATTATTATTATTATTAATTTCACAAATGTGAAGAATTTAAATGTAAAACAAAAACAAAAAGATTGTTTAATAATTTTTTTTGGCGAAGGCGCCAGCCACCATGTTGCAGTACTGCAAGCGGTGACGTCACAGGGTTGGTAAATGCTTCAGCTAGTAATTAAATAGATTTGTTATACTGACAATACATCACAACAGAAAAACATGTAAGAAATTTGCTATAAAGGAAGATGAAGCTGAATCAAGCATCTAAATCTCTCTGCTTATGCTTTTGAGCCTATTTCCCATGTGACTTGAGCCATAATAAGGAGAGAAGAAGGGCCGCTTTGGTGCCAGGTTTCTGACTACCCATGCTACCAACCAACCCCGTGATGTCACTGCTTGGAGTACTGCAACATGGCGGTGTCTTTGCAAAAAAAAAAAAAAAAAACAATCCTGTGTTTGCTTCTTTTATGTTTGTATTTTTCACAAGTGTAAAATAATTATTGATAATACCAAGACACAGTCTTGGGAATTAAGTTAGTTTGGTTAAACATTTCATTTCCCCCTTAAGAACTGTCACTGGATTTTTAGCATAAACATCTGTAGTACATCTCCCTGAGGAGTTGCTCACGTTATTGCTGTTTGTGATGCAAAGTACTTATTCAAAGAAAAATTCCTTAAATTTCACAGAATGCACCACTTTGTATTCCATACAATCCATAAATTCATTGAAGCAGATTGTAGTATTTGTCAAAATAAAAAAAAATAAAAAATCCCTAAATAATTTTTGAAGGTGCTATCTCTTTAGGTAAGGTCGTGGTTTCAGTGGCAAGTACAACTGTTTTTGCCAGCTTCAAATGCAAATTACCATTACAAACCTTCACAACTTGCCTAATGTTGATGCTCTTTACAGCCTTATTAAGATGCTTTAAGAAACCTCAGTAGACCCCAAACTTGAAGCATATCTTTGGGATTCATTTATTCCACACATAATGAAAATTATAAAGTGCTCTCATGCCATGCATGCATCCATCCATCTTTCCTTAGAAAATACAGTAACATGCACTTCTGGTGGGTTATTTTGTGTGGAAGACCAGCATATTGCATTTAAAGTGTAAAAAGAGCACTCTAAATCATTTTAGTTACTACATGTTTCATCTTTTACACCATTAGATCATAAGATCGCTGTTTGGATGTGTTGCTGGTTATTTGTCAAAAACACCAAATGCAACTTCCAACACATGCAAACAGAAATAGGTAATAATCAGTTTCTGAATGACTGTTTCTAAATTATGGCTTTAAATAGGTCAGACAGACAGCAAAAATACCAAAATGAATATAAACCTTGCTGTTAGGAAAAAAAAAGAAATATAATTTCCTCCGCGGCAGAGAATCTTTGCAGGCATCAAATGAAAGATGAACTTGATGAAAACTGCTTAAATTGAACAGACGATGAGGCAGCTGGTGAACAAAAGGGATCATAGTTTCATGTTTTCTATTTGAAGGGTCCTTTGTGTTAAAGCTGCTCTATAACATCTGCCCTTTCATGAACCAATTTGTCAAAACATTTCACCACAGCAGCAGTTAGTATTTCTGCTTTGACTTGTCACTTTCCGTTACTAGAGAAATGCGACAACAAACTCAGATCACATATCACCAGTCCTGATGACTAAACTGATCCATGCTGTTGGAGGAGGAAATGAGGTATGACTAATCATCAGAGAAAGGATTCTCAGAAAACTGTGAAGTTACTCCTAATATTCTACTTTGATGTGTTTACAATAACATAGTTAAAGAAACACACTGTATTGGAAATACATTATTATGCCTCAGGTTTTAGAGCTCTCCGAACTAATTACATAAGTGCTTAGCAAATGTTATTACTTTGACCATGAAACATTTTATCTAAAGCTAGGCTCTGTCCTCGCTGATAAAGACTTGACTATCTTCGCCTGCTGAGTGCTTTAAGTGGCTTAAATGACAATGCGAGTTGGATGTTGCAGTCTTCTAACAAATAAGGGATTTCTATTTCTGTAATCATTGTCTTACTGACCTTTTGGAGAGAGCAAAATAAACGGAGCACAAAATTTGTTGTTGAAACAATATATATTGTTAATTTTTGCAACAAAATGTTTCCTACTATGTAGAGTAAGTTGTGGAATAATCTCCAAAAGAAAATGTTTGGAGATTTTTCTCTGTGTCTTTTTGTGTAGAAAGATAAGTTCAGAGACTGGCTTGAAAGTATCCATCCCAAGCAGGTAACGTAACAAGAAAATTGTTCTGTCACTGCACTCAGGAACATATCTTCTTGTAATTTGTAGGAAAAAATGGTTGTAAGTTTTCAGTCTTCTCCCAGGAAGTCTTCCATGCCTGCTGTTCTCCATCAGACCCATTGGCTCTGGTATCGGCCACATGTGTGTGGCATATTTTACTTGTGAGAAAAAAATACTGAGGAGTCCAAATTATTAAGAACACTGTGTTGAGAAGTTACAGAAGATCCTATGCCTATAACTGCAATTATGGAATAAAGGTTTTTGGTGATAGCTGTAATGTGACCGTGTGAGGTGGTATCCTCCTTATAGAGTAAAACACAAAGTTCTCGCACTAGCAAAGGTATAGTACCCGATTCTGCACAGTTCTGAACCATGAAGGATGTGAACAGCTTAGTTTGAATTATAATCCCGCCCCTAATTTTATTGCATTGAGAAACTTTCTTTTCAGTCTGTATACAAGTGATAACAGGCACATCTCGTAACGAAAGTAATGAAATAAGGACTACAGCCAGTTTTAAGTCCAGATTCAGTCTGAGGTGGTTCCGGCAAAGCTCTCCACCTCGAGTAGGCTGGTCACAGATTTACATGTGCTTTCATTCTTCGTTCATTGTTGCATTTCAAATCTCTTTTCTATTCTTCGTTTTGACCTTTTTAGGCTATTTTGCAATGTATGTGACAGCCAGCAAAGGTATCACATCTTTCCCTTTATTGGTCGCCATGCATCTTTGTTTTTAAAAGACAAGCTGTGCACGTGCTTGGAGAAAACCCTTCTCCTTTTGAAACTCTTTTAGTGTCTGATTGGAAACCAGAAGCTCAACAAAATGAACCTACACTAAAAATGCTCAGACTCCTGCATATACGCAATCAATTCATGATTTATTTCAATAAAATTACCTCTTCGGTCACATGGTATACTATATACAAAACATTTTTCTATGAGTGTTTCATGAGGTTAAGAAGTTAAAAACTAGACTGGAGCTGCAACTGTGAAGCCGTCTACAAGAAGCGACAGAGCAGACTCTACTTCCTAAGGAAGCTTAAGGTCCTTTGATGTTTGCAGAAAGATGCTGCATATTTTCTATAAGTCTCTTGTGGAGAGTGTGATCTCTTCCTCCATCATCTGCTCGGGTAACGGCATCAGAGCAAATGACTTCAAAAACTCAACAAGCTAATAAAGAAGGTCGGCTCTGTTCTAGGAACGCATCTGGAACCTCTGGAGTTTATTTCACAAAGGAGAATTATTCATAAAGTGAAAAAGATTATGGACAAAAGGGATAATCGTCTTCAGAAGACTTTTAAACAACAACAGAGCTTCTTCAGTACCTAAATAAAAAAAAAAAATCAAGATTCTGCATCCTGTGGTAACATCATAACCCCACAGCCTGTGACTGAACTCCAAGTTTTAGGAGGTCAATGTTGTTGTTCATTAAAGGCTGCCATCAGATTTCAGTAAGTCCCCTCCTGCAGTCTTGATTTAAATCAGCTTCCCATGTTGTTTGTAAAATGAATGAATAGCACCGTCAATTTGGCTAACCCTCAGCAAAACAATACCACGGACAGAAAAGATGAGCCCAGTTTTTATGATTGTTACCAACACACTCCACTATAAATGCATTTTACAGAAAGGTGTCTCAGGATTTATCAGAAAATAAACTGGTTTCCTGAGGCTACACAATTTATCACAGAAAGTTAAGCACACATTGCTTTATACTTTTGTACTTTTGGTTAAAAAAAAAAAGTATTTTCAGGAGCCAATAAATGTTCCCTGTGAAGACGCTCACACTGTGTGAAGCAATGATATTGCAAGCTGTGCACAATGTGGTTTTGTATTGTTCAGCTAAAATAACCATGGTCCCCTCAAAAAACTCAAATCTTTGTGATGACAGCCGCATCTGAATGCAGCCTAAGTTGTTTTTTACCATTCTTCTAATGTAGAGCCTGACATCTATTGTATTTTGTTTCTAAATTTATTCAGTAGTTGTGTGATGGACTCTTCCTGAGCAAGAACTCCGTCCTTTTTTTTTTTTTTATAACCCTAAGGCTGATTGTATCCTCTGCAGGATCAATATGATGCGTATTGCTATCTTAATGAAGTAGATGCAGGAGTGAGATGTTAGGAATGAGATTGAAACTTTAAATGTTATTCACAAACCCATGTGGGTACACCATACTCTGTACTAGAAAGGATTTGCACTAAAGTGTCAAAGCAAACAGGATGAAGGTCTAAATGTTACAAAGTAAAGTTTACTTCATCTTCCAAAGTAATCTCACAATATTATGCGATCACTATTTTCTTCTAATCGCTTTCTTTCCATAGTTAAGTTAGGTACATTTTAATCTTCTATTGGTTTTGCCATATTATGTCTTACATTTATATTTTAATTCCTTTATCTGACTACGTAGTCTTGTTATTAAAAGGTTGTTGAGGGTTGTGGGTAATGTAACTCCTGTCACTGAGATGATTTTTACAGAAAATCATAAATAGATGAAGATTAGAAAATTCTAGCAAAACATTTAATCTAATCTTTTTCATATTGATAGCTGTCCTTATGTTTTAGAGTAGGTTTGGAAGTGTTTGACATAACAGCTATTGTTTTAAAAACAATTTTGAACAGTGAAATGAAAGCAGTATGAACTTGTTGTCTGAACAAATAGAACTGAATATAAATAAAGTTATAAGAATAAAATTGTTGGATACCAATGATAAGGAATGAGTAAGGGACTGAATAGAACTTAATAAAAACATGCAGGGAGGATAGTTTAATATGAATGAGCTTTATTTTTAGAATTTTGTAGGTTATAATGATTACACAGTGATCGCTGTCTCCATAAATAAGCGTTCTCACAACGGTTCAACAATGTACCCGCCTGGTAGAAAATAAACTTTAAAATGGCCATGGATTTTTTGATTTATATAAAGCCTGAAATATTTCTTGTCTGCTGTGTGTAGATATTTTTCTTTTTTCAGCAAGTAGCTGAAACCTTCTTAGTAAATATTGACTTGTTGCAATCATGTTAAATAAGTGATGATAGAATCAAATTGCACTACTCTTAAAGTCTCAGTTATCATGAAAAATACATTTTCAGGTTGTGATCTACTCCTGATGAGAAACCTCTATGTTAACTTTGCTTGATGAAAGTTTCATATTTTTCCCTCATTTAAAGACAAATTAAATCAATCTTTAGTATTTCAACTACTGTATGCCTTGGATTTATGTCCCTTGTTTATCTTAATATTATCCGGTACTTTGGGTGAACTTGCTTTTAAGTGTGCTTTATGTCATGTTGGGATTCAGGAATCTAACCCACATGCAGAACACCACAGGAGGCAGGGAAAAAGTTAACAAGTTTAT
>JAUZNJ010041502.1:0-10019 GCA_034780135.1 Jordanella pulchra | reverse complement strand
TGCATGTAGCAACAGTGGAGAGGAAAAACTCCCTTTTAACAAGAAGAAACCTCCAGCAGAACCAGGCTTAGTGTGAGTGTAGTGTAATCCATACCAAACCTGGAACTTCCTGTCTTGCAGTGGGTTTTACTTCAGCTCCTCTGTCACCACAAACCATCTACTGATATCTATTAAATTAATTTAGATTTCTCTCCAAATGTTCCTCCAGCTTTATTTGTAGCTACTTTCTTTTTTTTTTATTCACAGTTTCATTTCAGTGGAGTACTGAGGTTTCACTGTGCACATAAGAATAACTATGTGGGTCAGAAATGGAGGAGAAATTACTAATTCCATTCAAAAAGCAGCATCAGTGTTGTTTTCTTGATGTAGAGATTTTTTTATCATACCAGCAGTTGTTGTTTAACCTTGTGTAAATACAGACAAACTTGGGTTCACCACAGAGTACTTTGAAGGTCCCAGAAAGGTGTTAGTTTTTTTAGCTCTCCAGCCTACAGCATTCATTTATACTAAATTAGTAAAATGTCAAATTGCATTCTGGATACTAACTCTACAACTGCCTCAGGTGCCTAATGTGTAACACATTTACTTCTGCTAACTTTTGCCTGCTCTGTGCCAGCTTTTTTCCATGCCTGTTTTCTTTAAATGATCTATTTCCCTGTTGGGTCATGGAAATGAATACAGCTACATATGAGCTGAAAGTGTGACAAAGACTTTAAAAGAAATTAGGTAATCTAATGATACATTTTTTTGTTTTTTCAAACTGAAAAAAAATATTACTCCATTATTTCAAGGCTTTGGGAGTTTTGGAGGTTTTCTAATTCCTGAATTCCTCCTAAACTCAAACATATTCAAACAGGCTTAAACCAACCAAAGCAGCTGTGGTTGCAAAAGAGCTAATATATCTCATTATCACGATAGACAAGACTAATTCAATCCTAAAAACAACTAGGATAATGTTCTTTGGAAAATACATCTATTATTTCTGATATGCCTTTATCCTAAAAAGTGTTTGTGATTTAATCACAAGTTGTTCATATGAGAACAAACGAGCTGACATTCAGAGCTGGCTATGGGCGCAGATGACGAAACCAATAGAATAAACAAACACCATCATTAACTATCCAAACGAGTGTGATGGGATGTCTATTGTCGTCTACATGAAGCACGAGAGATCCGGATGGAGACAGGAAGAGCGAGTCATTCTGCAAGGATCCCTCACACACTCATGCTGTTAGACACACAGAAATGTTCTCTCTTCCTCTGGAGTTTATTGTGTTTGACCTGCTGTGGGATCCCCCATGTCCTGTTGTCCAGTTTTATGAGAAATAACAACCGATTCCCCTCAAACGGTTTTCACGTTTTGTTATCACCTTAACCAATAGATATTTGTTCTTTGATAACATAAATTAACAGGTAGTCTATAAAAAATGTAGACAAATTCTGTCATCCTGTTGATAATAACTGAAAACATCTGGAAAAGGAAAATCTGGTTCCATGTCATCATTCTTTAAATCATTTCATCGTATCCATTCATCTAAAAGGCTATAAAACCTAAAATTAATTCAAAACAAATCCTGTTGCCCTTGTTAGAAGCACTGACTGTTGCACAAAACAATACAGTACTACTTAACAACAAAAGCAGGAAAAGAAGGTTGCCACATCACAATGGCTAGACCTCTTCACATGGAACGACAAGCTGCAATGCACAAAAATCAACATTAGCTTTTAATTAAACTTTTCCTGCAGTTTTTGGTGCCAAGAGGAAAAAACCAAAAGAGGGAGCAGGAAGAGCTACGCAGTTTTGTACTTGTTCCTTTTTACCTGTTTATGTCTAGTAGTTATATTTTTGTTTATTTATTTGCTTTATCTTCTCCCAGTACTGCTATTAGCCGAAGAAAATAAATGATCATAAAATAATGATAAAAAATGGGCGGATAAAACCTCTCATTTCTAAAGAAAGCTTGGATCTGTGACATACATCTACACTCTTCAATAAACTTGTGATGCTGTTTAACAAAGTTCTCATGGCAAGCTGTTCCCAAAAAAAAACAAAGAAAATGTTCTGCTCTTTTCTCCCTCTTAAAATAATAATATATAAAAAAGAATAAAAATAGCTGTGGACTAAAAATCAGTCAAGAGTCAAAATAGACTCAAAATATTTCAGAATTAATTAGTAATCCAAGTGAAGGTTGGTTTATGCCAATCCAATCAGCTTGGATATAAACGCAATCAGGTCATTTTGAATGATGCACACTCAGGTCAGTTTGCCTCACTCGTTCTGAATGAGTGAGAGTTTACATCCTGCCGCAACGTGACGCATGTCCGCCATGAGTGACTAGTAGTGCAAGTTGGAATATTCTAACTCGCATGTTTACATGAAACATTTATAGTCCAATCAGGAGTTTAATTACAAATATTTATGTCAACATAAATGGTGTAATCTGGTGTTTTTTGCTTTTTATTTTATATTTTAATCTGATTGTGAAACTTTGGGCATGTAAGCATAACTATTAATGATATGACAGGTAAGATACTTTAACACAGCTCCAGTTAATCACATGGGGAAAAAGCTTAGTGGAGTTATAAGTATTAGATCAGAAACTGTAACACCTTGCTTTGAATTTCATAAAATTGATTGATTTGTAATTCAGTTGCAGTCTATGTAGCTCACCTCCTTACAGACAGGTTTTCTAAGCAGGGGGAAGGCTTACAGGGGGGGGAGGTGTTTCACTGTGAACATAAAGGGTGAAAAAGAGGCCCTGTCTACACTATTGTTCAGAATTTGTTGGCAATTTCACCTCCAAATACATATTTTTTGGGGATAAAAGAAATGATTTAAACTCAAATGGAAGTGGGCATGAAGAGGTTTTTTTCAAAAATAGAATAGAGAGATAAAAAGTGATTCCCATTCATAACCAAGAACGTAACAATCAGAAAAAAATGTTGGTAAGACGTAGGAAATGTTAAGAGTAGGTAGACCGCCGAAACAGAATGACAAACTATGTAATCATTGCAACATATAAAATACTCTTAAAATATCATTTCAACTTTTGTTTTTATGATTGTTTGTTTAAAATCTGTATTGTCTTTTTTTTTTTTTTTTCAAAATGTCAGTTTTAGGGCCACAACATTGGTTTTCTTGTATTACTTGAGAAAAATTTGTTGCAATCACATTGATATTTGGAAAACGTTGTCTCTTAAAGCTGGATCAATTATGCACAAAGTTTTTCTTCGTCAGCCATCAAAGTTGAGCCCCTGAAGAAATTCTAATTGAAAAGCTGTTTATTAAATGTGGCTGAATAAAAACAAAAAATACCAACAACACAAATCTATACAGTTTTTAAATGGTTCCATCTACAAACAAAAGAAGATACTAACTTCATCCTGGATATCAAATGCCATGTTGCATCATAAATCTGGGTAAAAAGGTTACAAGGTTACTTATATAAAGAAGCAGGAACTGAAGCTAAGTGAACATCACACAGAATCACTGATGCAGAGGAAGCAGCAGACAGTTAAAACAATCTGGAGACACGGACCAAAGCCACAACAGGCCATGGTGGTAACAACCCCTGTGAAACCTCTGCATGTGTGCAGACCCCCCCCCCCCCCCAAAAAAAAAGGTCAGCTATAGAATCTCTGGACTAGATTCATTATTTCTGAAAGCTCAATGCTTGATCCAATTTAAACCATCTCTATATACAGTAATCTTCAATTGAAGAACAACAGCACCAAGTACTTTTTTTAAATATGATAAAGCTTTCAGCCTTGCATTCCTTAGGTTTAAAAACACGATAAACAGTGAAAAAAGGGTTCTCTCTTACCTTATTGGAGGCCATGTCACTGACAGACCGGTAGGTCTGGATGGTCTCCAGCTGGTCAAGACACCAATCCAGCTCCTCCATCGTCTCCATAGCCAGCTTCTGGTACGCCTCATCTGTCAAACAGCCGGCACAGAGAGACATGCTGTCAGAAACGAGGGCGTTTACTGAGCCCGACTGTTGCCCAGCCGCTCCCGGGCAGCATTCACCCAGAGATCCCGGCGCAAGGCTCTGCTGAAGAGAGCGAAACTTTAGCTGGGCCTTCCGGCTGCAGCGCTCCTTCATCATGAAGAGGTGGAGCTGTAGCGAGCTGGTGAAACTCGCAGCTGTCGATGGAGTAGAGAAAAGCTACGGCCCCGACCTTTTCTCTATCAGACACCAACATTGCTCGGTGCATATGTGTGTTACACATTCAGCGCCCCCCTTTCCGCCCCTCCTTTCCTAAATCTGAGATCCTCAGCTGATTTGCATAATGTCAGACCCCCCCACCAACACCCCAGGAAACCAGATATACCCCCACCACCTTTTTCCATTGCCACACACAGACACACTCTACCACAACTCACAGGAAGCCAACACAAATATACCACGTTCTTTGCAAGGTATGTTTTAGGTCTTGTTTGCACCTTAATGTACTTCTGCAATCATAAATATTATTAAGCAGATTTCATAGTTCCATCTCTAAAAGCAAGTTGCCCCAGTTCTAAGATAACAAATCATTCCCAGACCACTACACTATCATCACCATGTTTGAGAGTCTGCATGGCCTTATTTTTTCCAAAATACTGAATTAGTGTTAAATCAGATTTAGTGGGAAGCACACCAACCAAAACTTTCACTTTTCTTTCATCAGCTCATAAAATAAAAGCTATGGGGATCATTAAGAGGTTTTAAGAAATGTGAACCTGGCCTTTAAATCTTCTTGTTCAGCAGTCATTATTTTCCCTTATGTGGAATCAATGACATTGAGAAAATGTCTCAGAGCTGTAGATATTCTTTGTTTATGGCATGAGACCTGGATAAGTTCTTGATTTGCTCTAAGGTTTTTTTTTTTCATATGTTAGATAAAGTCACTGTATGTTACTGGACTGAATCCCAAGGCCCTACTTCACACTAAAGACTTTTGTTCATCTGTTCTGGAATATCTTTACACATGCTATTGTGATGTTTTCTTTTTGAGACATTTTAGACTAATTTCGTGGTTAAAAAGGTTCTGTTTGGTGATTTCTAAATTATTATTTTTAAATAGCTTTAAAATAATAAAAGTTTTTGAGTGAATTTTTTATTTATTTAGGTTATCATTTAATTAAAGTCTGTCACACATGAAAAAAATGCAAAACATAAGTTAATCTGTTTTGGGATGAACAATTTTAATAGCGTGTTCTTTTACATGTGTTGATCAGAGATGAGTTATGATGGATAACATTTCTTTCTTTGGACTGCACAAACCTTTGAACTCAAAAAATATATATAAACAGAAACTGAAGTTTTTCAATGGGTGCTGTTAAAATATGAAAGCAAAGTTGATCTACTGAGCTAATTGAAAAAAGTATTTCCATCTCCTGTTTTGTGCATTAACGCTTTTTTGAATTTGTATTAAGCTTTTCTAATGCAATACTTCAAAAACACATTAGAAAAAGCTGATGGAAACTCACTTAATGTGGTATTTATTTAAACTGTAGGACAGGGGTCTGCAACCTGTGGCCCATGAGCAGAAAGTGGTTCTTTGGAACGTCTACGATGGCTCTTAATAGTGGCCTAAAATAATATAGATAAACAACTAACATAAAATAACGGATACCAGCCTATATTGGGTTTACAAAAATAATATTGGATAGAATTTTCAAAACTAATTTAAATTGAAATACAAAAAAATATGTTTTTAGACTTTTCTTGTCATTCGGTTGGAAAATATGTTTTCTTTTGTTGTTGTTTTTTTTCATCAAATGATATCTTAGGGAGGAAAAATCTGTACTTCAACTGTACATATGTTTTTTCCTAACATTAAAGCTAAAAACAAAAATAAACAGTTGGTTATCTAAAATAGAAACATATTCCCTTAAGCAGGTATTTAACAAAGATGAAATGTTTTGTTTTATTCATAAAGTCATAATCAGTTAATAAAGCTCCAATATTAGCAACTCTAAACACCTTTAAATCAGCCTGACTGAGGGAAAAATGGCTAGTTGGATTTTAAAGGTTGCAGATGTCTAATGTAGGAACTTCAGGATGGAAATTATAAGCAGATTTTGTAACATAACTTTATAAAACCTTATTTAACCCTTTATAGAGCTAACAAACCAATGTAGATATTCTTATTTCAATCCTTTAACTTTGTCAAACTAGAAACAAGAACTATACAGTAAATCAAAGTTGTGGAGAGTTGAAAAGCAAAGACTGTTTGCATGACTTCGCTGGTTGGATTTAAAGAACACACACGCACACACACACTCAAACACTTACATCTGACACCCCAGCGCTGTTTATGCTGTGGGTCTCCTAGCTGCAGAGTACAACACTGCAGCCGGCCTAGACAGCAGCAACCTTAGCGCAGCCGCGTAGAATGTGCCCCCTGTTCTGATCTCCTTACCATCAAAGACACAAGACTGTTTGCTCTTCCAAACACGAGAGGCACCTGGCTCTCTGCCCGCTGCCCTCCCTCACTCTGATCAGGGGACTGAGAAAAGGAGAGGCAGTTTCTGTATGTGAGCACGTGTTTACTTTCACACCACCACCGTCTCATGTCCACATGGTTTACACCTATTTGACATATTACTTTCCAGTATTTCCAACATCTTTGAGGTGGTTTAGTTTTCAAAGATCATAGAGTGTTCTAAAATAACGATTTAAATTTACGAAAGGCAAGACTACAAAAGAGTTTGATAGTTTTGCTGTTCTTTCACTCCGCATTATAACTTACTTACACTGTGGCTTGTTTAGGTTATTCACTGTATAAACTAATAGTCTTGTCAAAGTGAGTTTTAGGAGGGCAGCTTGAGTTTTTTGAATGACATTGTTTTAACCTGAAAACTACTTAAGAATCAAAATTTTAAGGCAAAGAATCCAAACTAGGCAGATTCTGGAGGACTAGAAGTAACTGTAACTGTTATTTGAAAGTGGTAAAATGTCTGAGACAGATCAGTATCC
Source organism: Jordanella pulchra (assembly GCA_034780135.1). Classification (NCBI taxonomy): domain Eukaryota; kingdom Metazoa; phylum Chordata; class Actinopteri; order Cyprinodontiformes; family Cyprinodontidae; genus Jordanella; species Jordanella pulchra. The sequence goes on along the minus strand of JAUZNJ010041502.1, from coordinate 3,051 downwards.
AAATTGCTAAAAGTCTGCAAATACGAAACAGATCTTTAAGGTTGTGGATTATAAGTATCTCTCTAAAATTACACCGCATCACTTAATATAGCTAACCAGCTCTTTTTACAGACACAAAGATGTTAATATTATCAACCTGTTCACTTGAGAATACATACCACCAGTTTCTGACCTTATTTAATAAAAATTAGTTTCTAAGAAATTACAGATTCCTTTTGTTTTTATAAAAGTTCTTTGAGCAATAATGTATGTAAAAAACACAGTGGTGATGTAACACCATGGTCCTGTTTTGTTATTAAGGGACCATTTTTTTTTCCAGTTCACCATCAAATTGAGGTCTGTTTGTACCAAAGTGAAGATATTTTGCTTGACCTCACTTAAAGACTGAGGTGTTAATTGAGTTACAGTTAAAGCTAGTGTTAGGTACACACTAGTTAGGTTGGTAAGGTTTAGGGTTACTGTCAGGATTAGGTCATAGAAAGGGTAAAAAAAATAACTCGATATCAACGGGAGTCCACAAATGGTACTCACAGCATGTAGCAAGATATGAATGGATGTGTGTATGTTTGATGCAACAGAAGAGAACAGCTGTGAATCTTAGTCAACCGTGATTAGCATCTTATAGTCATGTTTATCTTGATTTGTCCAGTTAGGATTACAGACGGTTAACATGAGTCTTTTAAATCAGTCCATACTTTAATCAAGACACAGTAATGCAGCTTAGTCCATGAAAGTTGGTAATAAGAAGGATAAAAAAAGTAGAGAAAATCTGCTATTAGATGATCTGCTTCCAGAAATCAGCTGAATTATCTCTCCTTGGATTTTAGACCTTTTGTGATTCAGCTAATCTATTTTTCTTTAAAACACAGTGTGATACTTATTATACAGAAGATAACTAATTTTTCTACTTTAAGAAACACCTTCAAATACAAAGAGCATTTAAACCAGCACTACATGGGTAGACTTGGATCTGGTGTGTTCACTGATTTAAATAAAGTATTTTTAACTGATCAATTTTCTTCCAGCTGTTGTGGAAAAAAAGAATTCAACTGTGTAATCCAGTTAAATAAACAAGATTGATGGTAATTCACTCATCTAAACAGAAGATGAGCATTTTCTGTATTGAGTTCTTTTCATCCTAAAATTAGAAAGAATTTATCACAATTTCCCTATTTAAGGACACGGCCTTAAAAAACCTCATAAACTGCATAAGACAGGCCCAACAGATGTTAATCTGCTTGTTTAGCTTTGAATCACTAAATATGTATATTTAAAATATGAGTGCACATGAATGTTTTAACCAAGACAAATATTCAAGTACTTGACTTTTGATTTTAAAATGTTAACAATTTAAAACAATCAAGAAAAAGTACAAAGAATACTAAGGTTTATAAAGCTACACAGATGAAAGAAAAACTGCATAAAAGACTATAAAACAACAATGGTAAGAATTGGCCTTTAAAGTAAAATCATCACATATTCTGATTTTGTTAGTATTAAATAACATCCAAACATTGGAAGCTGTTAAAAAGATACTAGTTTATCTTACCACAACTAGCAATGGCAGGGCTAAGATGTGAAGAAAATTCTTTGCAGTAAAGAGTGGCACCTTTTTGGTCACATAGCCTTTCCAAAAACCTTTAATTGTAAGTCTGTCTAAACACAGGAACATAGATAATTGTAGAGGGCACAGTATTCTGGAGACTCACAGCTGTTAGTAACAAAAATAAAAATGTTGTTTCACTCAAACATTACAAGACAGACCCTTGCTGTACAGAAGGAGTTCTTTGGAATTTTCTACTACAACTGAGATGTTTTTTCATTTCAGAGAAACAGTTGCTCCACAAAAGAGTGGCTTTTACACAAATCATTTTTTTTGCAATCAGATGAACTAAATGAAAACATGTCCAAATGATGAACACATAAGAAGGCGCGCCAGTATCAGAGTTACGATGGCGGAGGGGATTTCCACCGCCTTCAGTCTGAAACAAGGACCTTTCTGAGTGAGTGTCCCACTGGGGCAGGCAGGAAGCCCACACACAAACACATATACAGTCCACACACACACAGACGTATATATCTGCTGAAAGGTCTCATTACTGTGTCCGCACACACAGACACAAACTTCCCAGCTAAGGGAGGCAGAGTCAATGGGCTGCAGAGGCAGGGAGGGATTGAAGAGATATGAGGTCAACGCTCCGTTTCAGTTTTCATTTGTTTCACTCTTTGGATGAAGTTATACTAAACAGACACAGAAAAACACCTCTGCCCAAAAAATTCCCACCAACATTACCATCAACATTTTTGCTCAGTAGCCAAGATTATAGGTTATTATAGACTTATCTAGAAATAAAAACAAGACAGAAAATGTTTGTGTACTAAAATTAAAAGAAAAATGAAAGGAAAAATTAAAGATAAACATGATTTTAAATATATCAAATAAACTGTATGTGCTGTAGGATTTTCAAAAATATCAATACTCAAACTTGGTATTTGGATACAATATGCTTTGGATTCATGTCGATACTAAACACAAGTGTTCTCATATTTTGGAAAGGTTCATTTTATATTTCTAGATTATTTGCACATGAAAACAGTAATACATCAGAAAACCTTAAGATATTGTTAAATTGTTTTGTGTTTGAATTATCTAGTTTGAATCTGTTTGCACATTTATTTTCCTAGCATATGGGATTCTGTTTAAAAAGTCATTTTCATGTTAAGATTGAAAAAGAGTTTTATGCCTTTAGCAATTTTTTTTATTCCCATTGTATTGAAAATGGTATCAAGTGATAAATGTTTTTTTGGGTATCAAGACCTCAAAGAGGTTTCTAGAATTTCCTTCTTCCATCTCCGTAACATTGCGTTAGAAACATCCTGTCCAGGGGAGATGCTGAGAAACTTTGCCATGCATTTGTTACTTCAAGGCTAGACTATTGTAATTCTTTACTATCAGGAAGTCCACAAACTGTACTTAAAAGCCTTCAGCTGATCCAAAATGCTGCAGCCAGAGTTCTGATGAAAATTAAAAACAGAGATCATGTTTCTCCT
>JAUZNJ010041501.1:0-10019 GCA_034780135.1 Jordanella pulchra | reverse complement strand
CTTTAAACACAAAGTTAGATTTGAGGATGTTTTTAGTGTTATTCTTTGTGCTATTGTAGCAATTTTTGTAATTATCACTTGTTTTGTAATTATTTATTACTATGTTTCTTACTATGGGTGAAACATAACTCTGAATTCAGTCCTACAGCTCAACGTATTCCAAACTGGATTACATGCAGACTAACTAGATAGGCATCGATTTAAATAAAGATTTAGTGCATCACTTTTAACCAGTGCAAAGCTTAAGCTACTCCTGCATTAGATATCCATTTACTTATTGAACACACGAGTAACTGCAGGTGTTGATCTGCAGTCGAGAGTAAAGTGGGACATTTATTACTTTCCTCATTGTCAGCCATTGCTTGAAATGTAAAATGTCTTTCTAAAATTTAGAGCGACGTAGCTTCAGACCCATCAATTAAACTCTGAACTAATAAAAGTGTATATAAAACCATGGATTTGTGTTCTTCAAAATAAAAAACAAAAAGGCATCATCATTTAAATTTCACCTTTTAATGCCTTCAAACTTAAGACAATTAACAAGCGTGTAATCATCAGTGGTAAGGTACACATAGAGATGAACTGTAGATTTATAGTAAATCATTGCACAAAGTCAGTTAGCAGAAGAGAGAAAAAAAAAAAACATTTTTCAAAAGCTTAGATAATTTCTTTTAGAGTTCACTGATTTTTTACTGATTTTAAAAATGACTAAAGACAGACGAATGCAAGCTTAAATTTCTACAAATACCACACTGCTGATTAGGCTTAAACTACCATCTCACTGCTGCACGCATAGAGCTGGATTATTGGTCAAAGATAAAAAACGTCTACACTTGATTGAAAACTTGTTTCTCACCAATGTAATTTAAAGTACTTCCATTTAATTATTATATAATCCCAAAAGGTAATCTATTATGTGCAGAATACATGAAAAATAAACAAAAAAATATTGTTGGTACACAAACATTTAAACTCTGAACAGTGTTTCCATTGCTTACCCACCAGCCCATGTTTTCATGATACATAGGTAAAAGCAGCCCTGCTGACCTCTGTTAAAACATAATGGAAAAACCTTCAAGCCTATATTACAATGCATGGGTTCACTTAGAAAAATGCTCTCAAACTCAAGGGATCAATTAGTGTTGTGCCGATAACGACCTTAGAGGGAAACCAAATTCAAACCTATAGTAGTTCAGGAGAAGCTGCCAGTCACCAGGATAAGCATTGATTTCTATTCACTTAGCTAAATCGAACAAAACAAGTAGGATAACTCAGTTTAAAAAGCTATGAAACTGAAATGAAAACCAAGCTTGTGAGGGACAAAAAAATCCCAGAAGATTAAAACCTTTTTTTTTGGTTAATCTGTTGCCATGTGTAAACAAGACTGCACTATTTTTGATTTTCTCTCCCCTTTCAAAGTCAAATTTGAAAGATTCAAAAGTCAAGGTTGTTTGGCAAGAATAATGAAGTAAAAAAAAAAAATAAAACAATAAAGCCCACAAGAAACAAGGACCTTAATTGTAATAAGGTGAAAAAGCAAAGCGAAGATTTCAAAGAAAGGGGTTCTTATGATCTTTATAAAGTTCTAAGTTGGAGATTTCATAGAAACATGTCAAAAATCATTCTTTGATGGAAATTGTTGTCTATTATAACTCTATTGACACAACCTTTCCCATTATAATTGCTGGACACTAACCACATAGAATAAAGAGCATTTTCTTTAGACATAATATGGCTTTGTAAACACTAAAGACTAAGCTAATTAAAAGTGCATCAGTACCAAATTTTTAAGAGTAGTTTTACCCACAGAACCCAGAAGTTGTTGTATTCTACTAATGTAGCAAAGAATGATTTTAGAAGCAACATCACCTAAGCAATGTCATCTAACTGTGGACTAAATGTTTTGAGTAGTTATTTTGTATAATTTTATGCTACAAACCAGGACTTCACAATCTGCAGAACAAAGCAGATACACAACAATCTAATTGGAAATCCTTCAAACTCCCTTGTACAGTACAGAAGGTGCTGACCTAGCCTACACATTTCCTCTGAACATGTTGAAGAGTCACACACCACCTAACAGCAGCACACGTGTTGCCATAGAAACCCCGCAATGCCTCAATGCCACATACGTTTAGCAGCATGCTGAGTAGAAGCCTGTATTAACAGACATAATTGTTTCTCAGGGAAGGACAAAAAAAAAATATGAAAAACAGAAACTCATGCAGACTCTAATTACAAATACCCACAAAGACGGAGTTAGTTTGATAATGTTTTCAAATGTAGAATCGGCTATAGGTCAAGCGTAGGATATTTATCTCTGCATGTGCAAAGCTGCATATATTACAACATAACAGTGGGATGAAATGTTTTACTTCAAGCTTGATAGAAACCCAGATTAGAAATACATGCTTTAAAGAACTGGCACTACAAATGTGTACTTATATACTAAATGTGTGAAATAAAAAAAGACTGCATTTGAATCTTTTTTGAAATATCTGAAGACTAACTAAGCATCTGCTGAATGTGAGCGTTCTGTAGTTGTTTTAACAGCTCCTCCTCCCTCTAACCATCTTGCACCTTTCTCTGGTTAAGGCGTGTTCAGCAGAGGATCTTCTGTTTCCAGCTGAGCCAGCTGCCGGCGGAGGCTGTTCACTTTGTTCTGAAGCTCCTTGTTGTATTCGATTATGTGCACCATTTCATCATAGGCCTCATCCAAACACCTGGACGAGCGGTTCCAGCGTAGGAAAACCCCTGTATTCCAACAACAGGACAACAAGGAGAAACATAAAGAAAATTCTAGTGAATAAAACAAAAGGTATTGTTTAACACAATAAGATTGTTATAAATCTCCTGATTAATCATCCCAACAAGACAAGTCTATCAGGAAAATATCCAAAAATGAAATTCAAGAACAAACGTTGACAGCAGATGTTTTGTAACAATATAGGAAGTGAAATCTTCAGATATCTAATAAGCACAATATTTTACATTTTGTCAAATACTTCTCTGTTTTTGTTTTTATCCAATTTGCTTTATTTGTGACAAACTTCGAAGACCCGATTGAAGAAGCAAATAAGCACATATGGTGTAATGGTTGTTGTTTAGCTACAGGGTTTAATTTAAAAGATGATTTTCCAGCCTGATGAGTCAAAAATACAGAAAAAAATTTACTAACCACAATTAAATTTGTTTAGACTCAGATTTAACTCTAAACAATTGACTGACTGAATAACTTACATTTATAACTAAGGAAACCCATTTAGTCCTTTCAGTTTTTAAATAATATGTAGCACAGTGTGCTTTAGCATTTACATGGATGTTTGACATCAACCACTAGTCCTGGTTAGTGTCCACATCAGCAGTTAGAGAACCGGTGTTCACGGAGTCTTTCAAATCAACCCAGAAAGGTGGGTCCTTTCAAGTAAAACTGCTACATAAGCAGAACGCCACGTGTTTCAGCGAGTTCTCAAATGTCTGCTTTCCCTTCATTTAGAATGAGTGTTAGTATAAAGCTTTAGGCTGTGGGGGAGGCCTTTCACAAAGAAAGCCTGAACCCTGTGACCCTTGTGCAGATTACCATCCCCCAACTTTTCTTTATGAATGAACAAGCACATACGCCGTCAATGGTGTTGAACTTCTTTTCACTCCCTCAATGAAGAGCTAGGAAATCTAGATAGAACTGGAAGAGATTTGTCCCAAACATTCGAGTTTTAACCAATGTTTTTCTTAAATGCACTCTCAATTGGCTCCAAAATAATCTAGAAGATACATAACAGTTATAGTTTTCCCATATTTACTACCGCATTTGACTTAATTAACTCTAAAACGTCTTTATTGTGTTTGCAAACCATTAAATGAATGGAGCAATTCAGCTTTTAATAGTTCATGTAGATCAGAATTAAACTGATTTGGATTAATAAAATCTTGTTGACATATTTTAAACATGAGAAATGCAGCAAGTCATAGCAGACTGAAAGCATGGCTAAAGTTGTAATTGTCATGAAGTGAGACTGAACCACAGGCCCCCTGTGCTATTTTAGGTTTGGAGGAATGAAGCATTTTAAAGTCTATAATCAAGATTCATCCGTCCAAAAAAATCGGCTGTCCAATAGAAAGCTTTCATGTGTCTTATATCTTTGAGATGCTGAAAAGAAACGGAGTAAATTGTATAGATTCATTTATAGCTAAATATATGGTGACTAAAAATCATATAAAGAAACATATTGAAACATCCAGTGAGGTCCTGAAATCAATTACCCCCCCCCCCGATACAAGAACCTCAAGATAAAAGAGGCCAATGCTTTGATCTAAACATTTAATTTCAAGTTAACCAGCTTCCACTCATTATCTGTTGATGACTTTTCAGTGCCACTTCTATGAGTGGGTTACAGGACTAAGATTAGCCCACAGGTGATTTATGATGGCTGACCGAGCTGGTAGTAAGGCGTTCTGCACTGAACAGCATCAGCAAGCTCAGGTGTCAGTAAGGATTTTCCTTCAACACAGCCCATAATGCTACAGAGCTAATTGCTATTTTCTCTTAAATGTTTCCACAGGAAGGACATCTTTTTCTACAGAGCACCTTTTTAAAAAAAAAACAACAAAATAATGAAACTGAGTGCGTTTATTCCTTGTGAAAACACATCTGTTCAATCTGGATTTTGGTTATGGATGTAATTCATTTAAACATGCAAAAAATACATTCAATCATATAGTTCCATAACCATTATTTTTTTGTAATCTATTTGGTTTTTATTAAACCTTTAAATTCATATTAAAATCTTTTGCATTTATTTCTGTTATTTAATGTAAAATAAGTTCATTCATTTATAAATTTTTGATTTCCTGTGTTTTTTTACATCTGTTTTGTTCTTTAGTCAACATTTTTTCAAGTAAATATTATTCATTTGAGCAACTTTGTGTCCTAATTCAAATGAGGCAAAGCACTTTGTGTTCCAGCTGTTTATATGAAACGTGCTCTGCACACTAAGTCTCATTGATTGATTGACTCACTGAGTGTTATTTCCTTTACTAACCAGCAAATACATTCATGTACATAGAAAGTTTGATGTCCTGTGCTTTTAATGAAATTTATACGATAAGACTTAAGATTAATCCCAAAAGAAATGAACTATACTAAATATAAAAATCTGACTGATTTGACGATCAATTTGAAAAAGCTTTTAACTTGTGAAATCTTTAGTGCCCCCTAGTGGCAAGACTTCTAAATGTTTATAGATAAATTAAACCCCATCATGTTTCCAGTCATCTAAGCAACTGCTGAAACATTAAAAGCAATTAACATTTATTTATCAAACCAGACTTGGACTGGTTTGATTTAAAGCTTTTAAACTTTGAATAAACCTGAAGCCTGAATCAAAGCCACACTTTTATAGGACCTGGTTTAATTAAATTCAGATTACAGATTTACACTATCGCTGAACAGTAGTTTTATCAACAGGATTCAGTTTGTGTCTGCCATCTAAGATTTCACCTGCTGCTTACCTTCCCACAGCAGCAGACTCTGAGGAGCCACGGAGGGCCAAATCACAAGACTGTTGGCCTCGTAAAGGGGGTTGGTCAGACGCTCCAGCTCCTGTGTCCGATTCACCCAAGACCACAAGGACACCGTTTTCTCAGGAAGAGACAGTCTGGCTCTGTGGAAAGGTAGAGATCTAAAAAAATAATAAGGCCTGACAAAAGTGAATAAAAGGGAAAACAGGGACTGACCTGTCAGCTGCACAGCTGCCTAGGAAAGTACCAAATTGAGAGGCATAGGCATGCTCGAACAGCAGCACTAAAAAGCTCTCGTTAAACTCAAAGGAGCAAGGAAATTGCCGGAGGATCTGCCACACGCAGTCTAAGAAGAGCAGGAAAACGGGAGCCTCTTGTCGAGGCTTGCTGTTGGAGTAGGCAGACTGGGCGCAGCGCTGCTGGAACGGGTGACCAGCCTGAATAGGTGGTTAAAGAGGAGGAAGTGTCATGAAGACCAACAGCAAAACTACATCCAGACATTTAAAGAATGAATACGTCAGACAGTGCAGCAAAGATAAGGAAGGCAAACCTGGAGCCACTCTCTCTCCACTAGACCCTGGAAGCCTTTAATGGTCCTGCATCCTGGATCTAGGATGATCTGAGCCAAGGAGGTCACCTGCAGCGTGGAGTCTGTCCCCTCTGTTCCATGAACAAGAACTGATGCTCCCTCCCTAAAGCAAACACACGGACAGCAGTTTATCGGAACGTTTCTCTGAAAAAATAGAACAATTAAATTATAGACAGAGCCCTGACCTGTCAAGGCACTGGGCAGCCAGACAAGCAGTAGTGAGGATCTCCTTGATGTGAGTCTGCCAGTTGGAGGCCTCCAGCTTGCTTAACCAGCGGTCCATGCTGTGGGACTGATCATTGCAGGCTTCCACCAGCTTTATCAGACTTTCTTGAAGGACATTGTACCTGGAAATGTTAAAATATAAGAAATAAGAAGTAAACCCACATACTTTTTCAAGACACTCATCCTCTCATAAGGCCTAACCTTTCTATAGCTTTGTGGATCCTTCTCCACTGTGGGTAGTTCCCCTCAGACTCGAACCCGCCCCCCCGAGCTTTGGCCTGCTGGGCGACATTGATGGTGCGTGTATCGATTATATAGCCCCGTTTTCCTGGCCTCAGAGTGGCATTGATTAGCTTCTCGTCTTCTTTGCAGCGTCTCCCGTTAGTGCCACTGAGGGGCTGTGCGGACCTCATCATCACCATGCCGTTCTTCTTGTGATAGTAGCTAAGCACTGGGAAACGACCGCCATGGCGGAAGGTGGCTACTTTCTTCAGGGTGTCATCATCAATGTTTTTAGGAACTGCCACTAGACGGGGGTATGATGGACACACACTGAAATCTTTGTTGACTTCACTTAGTCTCCACTCATCTGTCTGAGAGAGGAGGTAGCTTCTGTTATATTACGGTATACAATAGTGTGACAGATTTAACATCCAAGTTAGGAGATATTTTTTGTTACCATGGATTCCAAATCCTTAAAAGCATCCTGAGGAAGAAAGGAATTCCACCCATCCTCTATGACTTCAAACATGGGCCGGTAGAAGAAAGGATACATCAAAGACACAGAGTCAAGTGTGGATAGAGCCTTTAAGGAAGCAAACATATAAAAACAGTATTTCAGTAATTCAGATTTGTTCTCACTCCCTTTAGTTACTACTAACACTTCCATATACTCTCCTGAAGCCTTTACCTCAATAGAGCTGGAAATGTTGAGACACTCTTCCATTCCGGGAATGTCCAGCTGAATCACCCTCAGGTCTTTGCATTTGACTATGATGTTTCCAACAGAGCCAACAAATCTATAAAACAAACAACCCAACCAGATTATATTAGACTAAAATATTCTTTCAGAGCATATTTAGGTCCACTGACCCAGGGGTGGTAAACGTGGGGATGGGGACCCCCTGCACAAAGTATCCTGCAGGACATCAAGGTCAGTATCTGATTTTTAAAATCATTGAGAGGGATAAAATGGACAAAGCAAAATAAAAAATAAAAAAAATCAATCACATTTTCAGCAGACCCATAATAAATTTATGAAAGAACCAAACTTTATGAATTTTTTTTGTGACAAACAAGTATGTGTTCCGATCACTCTATCACAGAAAAATAACACTTGTAGAACTTACTGGAAACTCAAGACAGCCATGAAATTATGTTTTTTACAAGCGTATGTAAACTTTTGACCACAACTGTAAATCAATAAATGTAAAGGTCACGGGGAATACATGGTACAATTACATTATTAAATGTACCAAATTATTAAATAATTAAAAATGAAATTAACTAATGTAATTTACCGTTTAAACCTTTAAATTAAAGATATGGAGAAACATTTACAATATTCCTAACATTTATTTGACTACTATGTACTGTATTCCAGTTTATTTTTCTCTCATGCTGACGAATTTGACCAGCCCACATGGACACATGGCGTTTATGAACACATATCGTTATAAAATCGATGTACTTTGAGATCAGTTTTGCAACCTTACACCCAAGTGATCCTAAAAAACAAACACCTCCACTCTACCAGTGAACAATGCAGCAAACTATTTCTGTATTTTCTGAAATAAATGCCAACAGGCCATCATCTTTTATATGGATTCTTTGTCCTTCAACACCGCACATGAGCACTTCACTCAAACAATGCTGTTTTATAACAGGGGCCTTGGTGAAGAGAAACAAATATGCTTCATAGCAAGACACTAAACCAGTCTCCTTTTTTTTAAATTAAACTTAAACCATACTTCTTCAAGAGATCTTTTGTCTAAAAAGTATTTTATTTGCTCTGATACTAGTTTAATGTTTTTAATCATGCTCGTCTTATTTTATTTGTACTTACACCCTTTTTTTTTTTTTAAGTTTCCATGTTTCTAAATTAAACCTTGCTGAATTTAATGTTTTAATTCCATACCAATTTATTCAGTTTTGCTTGTCCATTTATTTGTGTATATTATTCATTCAGTTTAAAAAAAAAAACGCTTTCAGTGCTTGCACTTATATAACGCTTGTTAAAACTAACTTAATAAAATTGTGCCTCTCTATAACCCTCCAATAGTGTCCATACAGATTATGGAGTATTTATGTAGCGCATAATTATAAATTTAAAACAATATACACCATACTTAAAATACAAATTGAGAAACCAGTGCCTGGAGTTGTGCTCAACCCCTGGAGTCAATTATTGCTAGAATGTTTGGCAGTGATTAGAGGTCTCAGTCTTTGGAGACATGTGTAGTGCAGTTCTGGTTTAAAGGACAAAAACTATTTCTTTCAACCTTCTACTGTTCAAGTACCTCCTAAAGACAACTGCCTGCAATAGATTGTATTCAGGGATCTTCAAATAGTCTAGGAGAAAATACAAGTGCGCCAAACTTTTTATCTGTAAACTATTTTAAAATAATTTATATTTCTTTCAACTTCGAAATCATATACTCCTTCATCTTGCAATAAATCCCAATAAAATATCTTTAGTTGAAACTTGAAAAGAATCTGTAAAGGTTCGGATAGTGAGTATTTTTTGCCATTAAGCACACCTTCGCACAATGTTTGGTGAGAAAATAATCAAGCTCACAATATCCACGCGAAAAAAATATAATAATGAATGTTACCTTTTCTCTATGGAGTCTATGTTTGAATGGAGGAGCCAAAGCTCCTCTGTGTTGTCTTGTCTGGACGAGAGAATCAGGTGATGGCCGGTTAAACACAACGTTCCCTCCACGGTGGGCAAAAATGGTCGGTGAAGGACCACACCGTCAACTCTGGGGGTCTTTATCAGCTCGGCAAACTCCATGATCTTCTAAAGAAATATCTTGAGAGACAATAAAAATCCATAGGCAGAATGAAGTAAGATGTTTTTTGAAGACATTATCTTAAACTAACTAATGCCCTTAAATGCAAACAGAGGTACAGTTAGCATCTACATGCTATGCGGTTCCATGTCAAAATACTTTTAATGACAAAAAATGTTGTAATATGTCAGCTGGGTGTTGTTAAAATTCAGGAAGTCGAGTGGCTAACATTAGCTAGCTGATGGATTCTAAAACAATTAAAACCGTAATTTCAATAAAATCATACAAGTAAGCTTTATATTCACGATAATTGTCTATGTTATCCACAATGCAAATTAAAAGAGCGATAATATAAGTTTTTCGTCGATGCCACAAAGATTTTTTAAGCACAGTTACCTGATTAGCAGCTGGGCGAGACTAGTACGTTTACAAAAACACGCCGTGTAGAAACAATGAAGAAGAGAAGTTCAGGACCGGTCCTTGTGGGAAAAAAAGATAAAACAAAAAAAAAAAGCAGTATTTATTCTTCAAAAAGGCGTCAGAACAGACTTAATCGTGTTCTGTAGGAAGATTTAGGTAATACCTATTAAAATTAGCTCTCTTATATACAATTATTTAAATTATAGTTTATACAGCTTGTAAATTCAGTAAAATACACTAGATGGCGACACATT
>JAUZNJ010041500.1:0-10019 GCA_034780135.1 Jordanella pulchra | reverse complement strand
CATAATGATTCCATGTCACATTTGTAATTTTTTTCAGGACTGTCTGAAAATGTGTTCATTCATTCATTCATTCAGACAAGTGAAGGCAGATGATTGCTTTAGAAAAGTTCTGCTAAGAAAGAATGGGTTATTTTATTTTTTGCCAGTTTTACCTTTTTTCGCTAAAACCGTAAAAGCAATGGTTAATGTTTCTTCGGTTTCCACAGCATAATCGACTAAAATTACTTGTCTTTCTTGTAAGCATGAGTAAAGTCTAGTGGTCATCTATCACTTAACTGACTAGCAGTTAGCAGTTAGCAGCTAAGTGTATTATTCTACACTCAGACAGAAAACTGACATTTCTCGAAAAACACTTAACTGGGAATGAATAAATGAAAATATTCATGGTTTTTAAAACATTTTTAGCATCCCAAGCCAGGGCATTAAAATCATGTGAGAAGTTAACTTACGTAAAATCTTGTTCTAAATTGTGACTTTAAATTGTTCTAAACAAGCAGGAGGAGTAAAATACAGGAAATGGGGCCTGGCAGCTTTATAATGGCTAATAAGGATTTGCATTGAAATCACAGTAGAACAAAACACCTTCAGTGGAATCAATTTATTGATGGTTCGGGGCAATCTCAGTAAAAAGTGAGTCACTGAAATAGAAACTGATGATTGGGATTTCAGAGTATGCTTAGATAAGAAATCCAGACAAATGGAATCATTCATATTTTAACAAATCAAACAAGCAGGTGTGGCTAAGCAAAGTGGTTCCTGAAAGGTTGTCAAACAAGGAAAAGACATCCATGCTTATGCTTTATTTTTTAAGAAATGTGTTCAAGTATTATCTCTTCTTCTTGTGAAGGTTAACCGATAGGTTGATCCAATTTGTCTACTGAGGCGTGAAAGGACTTAAGAAATGCTTCACATTTCTGTGTGGGAAATGTCAAGGTTTCCTGAGAGATGAGGACAAGAGGAGGGGGAAATGACTTTCTCTCTTGCTGGCAGCTTGACTTCATGCTTGTTAGCACCAATAGGCTTATCCTTGGCAATCAACACCGGGACGGATATGTACAGTATAATTCTGCGTCCTGAATTGCATTAAAGACAGCTGGTAGTACATCTGCCAATAAAATATGTGCGGTGTCCCTTCTATATATGTGCAAATATAAACATGCAATTCATTTAAAAAGATGGGATTGGTTCCCCTGTTGCCGAAAGCTTTCATTGTGTCACCTCCAGATGACTATTTTTATACAACTACAGAGAACAGTGTTTTCATGACACAACAGTGTCATAGCTGACATGACCTGATTAAAGATGCTCTATGCAGCATCTGTAGATAAAGTTACAGCATGGAAAGCAGACTTTGAGTGTCTATTTCTCACTGCATTTTGTATCTCCAGCACTTTGTATATTTGAAGTAGCTTTTTTTAACTTTATGAAAACCTAAGTGGGCTCTCCGCTTTCAATATGATGTGACAATGACGTCCTCAAGCCATAGACCTCGATTTATTTCGTCGTTAATATGTCATGTGACAGAAAAGCACATTAACTTGTAGTTCTTTTATCAGTTAATAACTGATGTAATACAGAAGGTATTGTCACAGGGATCCATAGAATTCACTCAGTTTTATTAGAAAACATCAGTAATAGGGCTGCAACACAATGGTCAAAGACTCACTTTCTTAAAAAAGTCTTAATTTACCTATAACTTCAGATGCTACAACCTCAACTTTCAAATCAATCTCCTCCCACACATTTCCAACTGATTTGATCTAGACTTTGACTTTACCATTCGAACTAACGAAATTCTTTAACTCCTTATTCTATGGTTCCTCTCCCTTCATGATTAAGGCTGTTTTATATGTGGGAGATGAAATTAGACACCACTGTCAAGTAGTTTGTAGAATTTAATTCAGTGGTCTTAAACCTATCTCCTTGAGGGCCAATGTCCTGTAACTTTGAGAAATGCCCCTTGACCTGCACACCTAAATCAGAAAGTTAAACTGTCTCAGTAGGTAGCACTGCTAATGTTTGAGTCAGGTGTTTTGAAACAGATAATTCACTGTTGCAGGATCGGTCCTGTACAATTTGAGACCACTTCCCTAAAAAGTTTTGATTTGAAGGTTTCCCTGAGCCTATCTCCATCCATCCAACTATGACCAACTTCTTTAATCCTGCTGAAGCAGAACATCCTGACAGCAGGATTCTACCAATACCATGATTCAATAAAGGCTTTGTGATTTAAAGATGGTGAGGAGTTGCAGTGTTTTGAATGTAGGCTAAAGTAGCTTTTTTGTCATCTACTCCACTGATGCATGGCTTTTTATCAACATTCACTGTCTTCCTACAACTCTTCTGTTTAGCCTTTTGTTTAGCTTTGTGTACTCTCTCCGTTTTGGAACATTGCAAGAAGCTTTCCATCACCTTTCCTGACATCTCTATTGATCTCAGATGGTTTTCATGGGGCTGTTTGAAGTTGTCACCTAGTGTTCACTAACACTCTTAGAGAGAACAGCTAGACACTGAGAACGATTTACACACAGCCGCACTCTTTACAAATTAGATGACTTTTGAAGGCAGCTAATTGCTATGCATTTTATTTAAGGGTATCAGTGTAAAGGGGTTGAATTCAAAGGCACACAACACTTTCCACATTTTTATCTGTTGAAAACAATCAGGTATGAATGTTTCTGCAAAACCGCTTCAAGTCTATAAACACAAGGGCAGGAAATACACTCATACATGTAAAAAAGAACTCCCATGACTTTGGTTGCAGTACTGCACTTATGAATAAGTTGATAATTAATTTTGTAGCTGGGCAAAATATTTAGATTATATAGAAGAAGAGTTTGATTATATTTTTTCAAATAAGGCAGACAGACTGTGTTTAGAACTTATTCAGAACATAAATGCATCGCATAATATGTTATCAAATCTTACATCCAAACACCTCTTCAAGAATGTGATATTAAATTTGAGAATTTAATGAGAACTGCATTTGGATAAATACACAGTTCTGTTATTGTTTACTTTTTTATTCAAACAAGAATAATGTAAAGAAAGTTATTTTCTCTTAGTAAAGTGGAATTATCAACAGTTTGCAGAGGAGTTTGCGAGTCTGCAGACCTACAGATTCAAACAGCAACACAGAAACTGCATTCTTTTTTTTCATTTTTTTCCTATGCTGCTGAGAATTTCTGGACTACCTATAGTGTTTAGGGCACAAGCCATTAAAGTGAAGCCCACTTCCTAGCAGGCAGCCTATGATGTGTTTAAGTCTTGCTGCTACCTCGCTGTCTGAATGAGTACTATGCGATTCATGGGGGGGTGTTGGGGCACAGAGCGATTTTCTCTGTAATGTCCCCTGTGATGTGAAGTCTGCACCATACTGCTGACCTCAAATTTTTGTAATTACCCTCAAATTACAACATCAACTGGGATACTGATACTACAGCTGGCCATTTTAACTGTACAAAAACACTGTTGAGAATTGTCCAGAGGCATTTTTTTCCCTCCTTGTCACTTAAATACTGCCTTTCGTTTTCCTGTATTTTTAACACTTTTGCTGATATGGGTGCCAAGGGTGAATAGTTGATGCTGATACACGAGTACTCGGCTTTTGCCAAGCATGAAATCAGATAAGCTAATAAAAAAACATTTTACCAGTGAGGGCAAGGGGGACTGGCAGTAAATAATGTACAACATATCCTCTATAACTTTACAAAATCTGTTGAAGAAGGTGCCTTGCATTGAATAATCTGAAAAGTGTGACTTTTATTGTATGAGTACTGTATTTTCTAACAAACCTAGGAGACCTTCAAGAAAAAAATGAGTTTATATTGAAAATAAATTACACAGATATTAACTTTAATTACCAATGTGAAGGGGACTAGCTGCTCTGGATTTGTTTAGGAGCATCAGAGAATGTAAATAGAACTCCGTACTTTGAATAAGAGATGCAATCAGATTTTTCTTAAACAGAAATCTGATTTTTCTTTTGTGCAGTGAACATACTCCATCAAATAAAACCTGGTTGCATTAACAAAACTCTTTGGTATGAAGGATTTGACTGCAAAAGGCAAACTTGGGGTAAAATATTTTAAACAAGGCTTTTAACTTAAAGTCAAGAAGCAAGATGACTGCATTATTATATTCAGAATGAGATTTGCTCATAGTGGATGAAAAAGCACATTTGAATAATAAGCACACATGAGATTTTGAAGTTGCTGTAGGACACAAGAAACTGTGGAACCTGTTTTCTCAGAGTGTAGTAGGCATTTATTTTAGAGAGAAGTATTGGTGAGAAAACTTTCCACTTCCGTCTGTTGATAGAGAAGGCTTGATTTGGAAAATTAAAATTTAATGATCTAGGTTCTCTACACACCGAAACTCCTGTTTCAGCAAATCTAGACACATAAATCCCAAACAGATGCTAAAGTGAGGAGCAGCGATGGCTCAGGAGGTGTGGGTTCATCCTGTAATCAGTGGGTTGTCAGCTCGATCCCCAATCTGTTCCCATCATTGTGTCCCTGGGTGAGACACTTTACCTGCCTTGCCTGCTGTTGGTGGTCAGGGGTGTCTAGCGCTACCGATCAATGACAGCCTCGCTTCCTGTGGCTACAGTGTAGCCTACAAACATTAACATCTACATTTCAGTGAATGAATAAATCTAACGTTTGCTTTGATGTCATTTACCAAATGAAAGTACAAAATATCTTTTTTTTTTTTTTCACCTTCATTTACTGTAAAAAAAACAAAACAAATGTAGCTTCCCTGAGACATAGCATCTGTGTTCCTGATATGCGTGGCTGAGAGGCCAAAATATACCTTTAGGAGGCTTTTATTCAATTTTTTTTCTATTTATTTTAGGCACATAAAATAAACATAGAATCAGCTAGATCCTGTACCTGCAGGTCAAAGTTTTACAAAAACTAAAAATATACCACATATTTTGTATATGTGAGTATGATATGAAATATTTCATATTTTATTATGCAGAACTTTGAAAAGCAAATACTTTTCCTAACCCTCTTCACATGTATGTCTTCAATGAAAGGGGGGCCATGCATTTTGATTTAGCACAATTTGCCTTCATACACATACCGTCAATCCAATGTAAGCAACGGCCTTGAATTAGTAAACATTCTCCTTAGGTTATAATATCATTTCAGTACAAATACAGCTGTTCTATCAGCACCTCAAAGGGTTTGAAAATGTACAAACTATCACGGCACACTTCTAAAATGTGATACTATAAGTTGGTCTAGCATGAAAATCTAGATAAACTTTGACAGAATTGAATAGCAGATTCTATACTTGCCATGTGAAAGACATTCTTTTTAAATGGTTTATCGGTTAAGCACTCATATAGTACCTGTGCTGCTTTCCGTAGATCAATATCCTCTTCAAAATGAAAGAAAAAAACATAAAAAGGAAATATGTCTGATGGCATCAGATGATCCCAGGTACTCATGTTCTATAATTTACTTAGAAGTGATTCCTCCTTACTGCAGTCTAAAGCCCTCTTTCAAACATGCATTAAACTTCATCTTGGTACATTCCTGTCTGTTTTCACTGCTACAGCAGTTCACCCAAAGTCTAAAAAGGAGTGCAGAAGTTGTCTGCAAAAAAACAACACCCATGTCAAGGAAAAGGCCTGAACAAACAATAACAAGGATCAATGTAAACTTTAGGGAAGTTCCACAGTTCCATCCCTAATTGCCGTAAGCAGCAGATAAACACAGGTAGCAGTAGCAGATGTTTACCTTCGGCAAAGCTTTTAGTTGTCAGGCTGATTTTACGGATCTTTCAATTTCCCACAGAAATGTTAAAGAATAAGTGTTTGCATGCCGACTAAAAATTCTTAAATGTTGCATACACATATTGCACGAGAAAGGGGGAAAAAACAATATAATGACATTTCTCCAGCTGCCGAGATGACAGAAGTAGGTTAAAATGTAAGAAAAGGGAAATGTGTTTACGTGGACAATAAAGTGCTAAAGTGACAATCTGTTTATTCCATTAAGCCTCTTTTCAATGCCTTACGCTTTAAGACAACACAGAAAATGAAGTATTCATCACCATAGAAAAAAAAAAAAAACTGTGATTCCATTTGAGTGGAGGAATTCCAAGCTATTCAACAGAAACATTACTGTCCAACTACCTTCCAAACCATTCATATAGCATACTATTTGGTAGTCTATTGCATTCTGCTACTTCTAAATAAGGCATATTCCTAAAGCCAATATGCTTTTAAGGTGGCACTCTTGTGAAACCACAGCAGCTAGAATACTGTCATTAGAGCTCTAAAAGGCATGGTTCTGGATGCTCTCATATGTAAGTACATCACTTAAGCAATTTGGCGCTCTGAATGGTTCATCCTCTTAAGCACCGGCCTTTGAACTGATGGGCTACACTGAAGAAATCTATCCATGTGCATCGAAACGTTCTGCAGCAAAATGTGTGCTAACAAGTATTTCACAGCGCCTGGTTTACATTAAAGTACCCACTTTGCCATAATACACCAATTTAAAAGCCTTTGGGTGAAAACATTTTTCTGAAGCTGAGCAAAAAAAAATAAAAAATAAAAAAAAAAATAAAAAGATTTTTTTCCCCCACCTTTAAAAGGAATCTATAATCCTGTGGTGGAAAAAAAAGCTACAAAAAATCTACTAAAAACGTACCTACTAACTTTATCTTCGTACTCATTTTCGCTCCCAAAGCATTGGCTTTTTAGAGGAGTGTTCCAAGAATATTAAGATGGCAAGAGGGGAGAAGTGTTCAGAATCTCCAGGACAAGATGAGCCGTGAAATTAAGAAGGTGAACGGATTCTGTGTGGAATATCAGAACAAAGATTATAAAAGCACTTGTGTGGCAATATTTGCAGAATGAAAATGCCAGTATTACAATATCCTAAGTGATTTTATATTTCCATTGCATGCCTGTAAAACCATGCTCAAACAACTGTACATCAGGATAAGGCTACAACAGATATATTTGAACAATAAGAACTAGGAATATATAGCAACAGGGTATGCAAATTCCCTTTTTGTAGATGTTGGAGACGTGCTATATTATCGTGCAAATTGGGCTTTATTGCACAGGCAGTCCAAAATGATTAAATTGTCATCAACAGCAAAAGCTGAACATACAAACAATTTAGTCCTTTACAATAAAGTTGGGCAGATGTTAATCCAATCATTAAGAAATGCAAAAGCTAATTCCAATGTGCTTTTACCCAACTGCTTGCGGTGATTCAACATTTAACTTTATTCCTTGGGAGAAAACAAGCTTATCAATTTTGTTTTGAGTAGTTTCAAATTCTTGGAGCTTTAAGTGTTATGTAGTTTAAATAATATTCCAAAACTGTGTTTAATTCAGATGCACAAATGAGTAATAATTGAAAAAGGAAATCCTGCAATTCTTCATTAAAGGTTTACAATAAATATATTCACATATATATATATTATCTTTGGTCATTTTCCCCAAAATATAAACTCTTTAACAGAAAATAAACATACCACACATCCAAGTTGCACACAAATGACAGATAATTTTATAGCACTCTATTTTGGATAACCAGGTGTTTGCAGATAAGTTCTCAAACCTCCCACAATCAACCCCATCCTCTAGGACTTCAGTTCTCAATCCATTCCCAACCCCACCGGTTCCGACACTCCCGGGGGGGGGGAAGCAAGCACCTGGCCCAGCAGCTTCCTATTTCATTCAGGTGTACCTCCACAGCACTGCACCAGCCTGATATGCACGCATATTAAGTACTGTATTGGCATTCTATTTTCCAAATAGGTATTTAACTTTCAAAGTAGGCCACCACTGAAGGACTGGACACATTTTCCTGCTGAAAAATATGATAAAATTCAGACTAGGGAGTCTCCAGATCCACAAAACCTGTGGGATTTTTCTGTCTCTAGTTGCTTTATATATAGTTTAACTGCACATTTGTTATTAGCAAAATAGCAACTGAGCAACAAAAAATTTAATTACGGATAAAATATGTTTTAGTCGCTTGGTATCCCATTTAGTCCTTTTCCTTTTTTTAATGATTTTCACAAACTGTCTTTGGATCGAGTCCATGAAAATTCAGAATAGATATAAATTGTATCCTGTAGCATTGTTTAAGACCATAGTGTACAAAATTATATATTTTTTTACTCTTTATATTACAGAGTAACACACATGTTAAACTGGTTGTTCCTTGATAAGAGTAATCGGTGGAGACTCTTTAGTTTTTACATTAAGGCTGTTTTCAACACCAAAATATTTAGTCAGAGAAATTCGTCTTTCATTTAAACATTGGCGAATCATAGCAGCTTTCTTTGAACAAGCAGACCAGCAACATGCGACAACGCATGGTGGAAGGGCAATTATTCATTGCTGTATTCTCAGTGTAGGCAGAGAAAACTAAGAAGAAAGAGGGAACAAAGGATACACAATTTTGTTGATAAGACAGGGAAGCAAGTCTGCTAATGTTTTAAACCCTCTTATCTTTTTCATACTCTTATAGACCCGGAAAATACTGAAAAAGGACAGTAGAGTTTTCCTTACTTTTCTGGACAAATGGAAATCTTGTTTCAATACAAATACCCCCCAAAAGATCTGTTTTTCTTTTCTTTTCTTTTTTTATATACGAATGTTAAAAAACACATCAAATGGTGAATCTAATTCTAGCAGAAGGATTATGAAAACATGTTTACTGTCTCAGTTGCTTGGAAAAAGTTTTTCTACAAAAGTTGTTTTCAGTGCTTGAAGATATACAATGAAAATAAAACTGCCAGTAAAAATCTTTGTTTTGTACTTTGTAGAAGTGCTTTAAACAACAAAAAAATGGTTTCATTTATCATTTTTTTTAGAAAAAAAAATACACTGTAAATGATTAAATAGCTCTATCAATTGATCTAACTTTATTAATACGTTAACCACTAACGTGATAAAACTCATATCAAATTTTAAGGAGTTTTTTTTTTTCTTTTTCTATTTCCAGGAGGTTTTACTGGACGTTGAAAGCCAGGGTTAGGAGTTAAACAAAACAAAACAAACAAAAAAAACAATTGCTTGCATGCCTCCTCACAATAACAAAACATCCTAAATTGTTTATTCCTCCCTAAGAAAAAAAAACAAAAAAACAGAACATCCTTATTTCAAATATTACATATGATATTCCATTTCTGTGTAAAAACTCAGTCGTTACAAATGAAGCAAACACGGCCTCCGTCCACTAAACCATCGATTGGGCTCATTGACTAGGGAGGCTTTAAAGATGATGAGCACATTTACTTGATAAATAAAAATAGAGCCACACTTAAAGCATATAACTCTGCATTATGT
Source organism: Jordanella pulchra (assembly GCA_034780135.1). Taxonomy (NCBI): domain Eukaryota; kingdom Metazoa; phylum Chordata; class Actinopteri; order Cyprinodontiformes; family Cyprinodontidae; genus Jordanella; species Jordanella pulchra. Next base: position 685 of record JAUZNJ010041500.1, on the reverse strand, counting down.
TCTGCTCTGTTGTGGTGCGAATGCTGTAGGGAGGAATGATTGAGCTCGTTCAGCGAGTGTAATACTATCACCAGCTCCCTGAAACGTGTCTGCTCCCAAAGATTTCCCTTCTTCTGTCCATCAGTTGAAACATCTGGATTCATTTTAGAAGGTCAGAGCTAGTGAAGCAGAAACTGTCAGCAGAAGTTGTCTTGATGTATGTCATGAAATGGAACAAAATGCCACCCCAAGACAGGCCAGAAAATAACACTCTGTAGATAATATAAGGACTGAGGAACCTTCTTCACAGATAAAGGGGATGGGTGAGTTTTGCTGGCACCCAGAGAAATTAGATGTAGACAAACTATTTTTAACCTTTCACATTTTCAGTATCTTGTCAAGAAAAACCAAAAATGTTGATGTTTATGTGTGTGTGTTTATTTAAAGTAGAGGGAGAAATACACATTTCTTTTTTTTCCCATAAGGATTTTAAAATTCTGGCGATGAACAAATATCCTTTATGATTTAGATCTGGGTTTTGAAATGGTCATTCTAACACATAACTTTTCTTTAATCTAAATAAACTACCTGTTACTCTGGTTGAAGTTTAAGGTTGTTTCTTGAAAGCCCCTTAACCCTTTAAGGACTACCATTATAAAGGTCCGAATGAGCATCTTTTTACATTTTTGGATGCTGCAGAGTCATT
>JAUZNJ010041499.1:0-10019 GCA_034780135.1 Jordanella pulchra | reverse complement strand
ACGCGTCAATATGTGACGCTGAGGGGACATTGCCCAGGCGTCAGTATATGACGAGTCGGGAGTGAGAATGCGTTGACCTGGCTGGCAATTTTCTATTTAATCAGTCTCTTTGTAGCTCATCCATTGTTAGGAAGAACAATGAGATCTCAGATATAAGATGGAGCTTTGTCATTAAGGAGTTTATATGTGAGAAGGAAGATCTTAAGATCTATTCTCTATTTATAAGAAAGTCTGTGAAGGGAAGCTGAAATAGGAGAAATTTGATCTTTTTAATTTCCATCAGAACTCTGGCTGCAGCATTTTGGATCAGATGAAGGCTTCAAACTAAAGTTTCTGAACTTTCTGATGGTACAACATTACAATAGAGGGAACTAAAAAAGGGCATCCAGGAGGCAAAGCACAGGTACGAGCAGAACACTGTGGAGCACTTCAGTGACAATAACCTGCTAAAGTTGTATAAAGGCATTAAGAACTTCATGGATTACAAGGTCAGTGACCAGCAGCTCAGCCATGATTGAAGTCTTCCAGACACTCTGGTCCTGCAACTGCACCAAATGACCTCAAACATGGGAGAGACCTTTTGTCAACTCTGCATACAGACAAACTGTAGTTCTTCACTAACCCTGTTTTCACAAAATAAAGGAAAACACACTAAAATAGTCAAAACTGATCACTTGTTAATTCTAATGAAAAAAAGGCAATACAAAAGAATGAACATGGCCCCAGCTCCTTATAATGGGAAGATTGTGGCTCTGAATTTAACTAAACAACGATCTCTAGTGGTGATAAATTGAACAACACTTTCAGACCCCTTCACTCAAAATCTAAATATCAAAATAAAGTATTAAATCGAAAATCATCTAACCTTGACAGAGGTTAGTTTTATAGGAGTCATCCTAAAAAAATGTTACATCTTAAAATAAGAAAACTTCTATATTTTTTGTAAAATTATAGAGACTTCTATACTTTTGTAAAATGATACAAGTAATTTTCATGACTAGTAATCAAGATATAGAAGCTCTACGGTTCTTGTAAAGAATACAAGCAGTTTAATTTTAGTATAGCATCAATGTAAGTTGCACACAGATAGGGTATGTTGTTTATTAAGCAGTTTATGATAAATAAAGCAGTTTATGATTAAAAAACATGCACAGAGGTATGTTAAAAGCATGTAAGGAAAGTATTTCAAGCACTTTATCTTTTACACATTTGGCTATGTTAAAGTCTGTTTTTTCCCCTCAACATTATATGTATAAAACACTGTTATGAAAAAGTAACAGTTTTTATATAGTTTTTTGCATATTTGATAAAATAGAAAACTGAGAAATAACATTTTGTAACTATTCATGTTGTGGCAACATTTTAGAACATGCTACAACCTTTAACTGCAGTCAAAGTTGGATCAAGAAGCAAATTTGACTTTATTATTTTGACTTTCAAATAAATCTGCAAGTTTTTCAAAAAAACTGTTTCATACTGCCATAATAGGGTATTGGCTATATAATTTTGAAGAAACAGATTTATCTAGGACCATTTGGAATAAGGCTGAAATTATCAAAATGTAAAACAAAAGAATTCACAGAAATAAATACTTTCAGGATGCATTGTAAAGTATTGTTTAATGAAAAGTCTGTGTTAATAATAGCATTAGAAAATGATATTGTCGTTCCCGTATTTGTGAGAGATATGTGAGAAAATCACCATATTGGAATCTTTATGGTTTTGATTGTCTGACATCTACAATTTCCCAAATTTATTTCATTTCATAGTCCGGCATAAAACTGAAGTATGAAATAACAATAAAAAAGTGTCAGGTTCCTCTGTTTTCTTTTGGGTTTTTTGTTTTTCTTTCCTTTTCTTTTGGACACTAGAAGGAGTCATAGGCTATGGCTGTAGCGGCGTTTGGCCGCACACCTGTTCCCTATCCACTCATCAGGAAGAACTTAAAAAGCAGGCTGCCGACACTTCAATGCCTGAGCGTTTGTCTTCCATTGTATTCAGTGTCCTCCAGCATAAGCCCTAATATTTCCCTTGAACTCAAGATTTTTAGAGTAATTCATTTAATTTAATTGATCTTCAGCCTCTGTCTGATCTGATTCTGGAGCCTCTTGAGACTCCTCCACAACCTGCTCCTCACTCAACGGAAATACTCCACCAAGTGGACCCTTTCAGAACCAGATCTTTCTCAGACGTTCCTATCGTCCCTCTGTCCTGAACCCCCTGGAAAGTAATCCTCCTGGACCACAAACTACGTCTCTCAAGGTCTGTTTCCTTTTTACTTCTGCCCTCTAAATTCTAAGCTACCTGAACTCATCACTCTACCTGCTGTTCCCCTTAGAGTGGTGAGATCCTGAAGAGCCTTTTCCAGAGAGGAAAATTACCCATTGCCGAAAATCTGTTTAAAATCACCTTTCTCAAATAAATCATTTAACTGATATTTGTTCTGCATGTGGCTAAGTTTATAGAACCCAAACATGACAAAAACGTATTTATTTATTTTTTTTAATTCGAATTTCTTTAAATGCGCATATTTTCGTAAATACTTTTTCTATGTATACAAATTAAAATTTTTAATTGATAAACATCACATTTGAGTAATTTGTATTCATCTTGAGACACTTTTTGCTCTCCATAAATATACAATACAGTTGCGACTGGGAGAACTAGAGCTAATTTAAACAAATTAAGAATTTGGATTGAAATTTAAAAAATTATGAATTTTGCGGAAGGTGGCTAATGCTTCGCCACTGCAAGTAAAAACAACATGAAGTCGAACTTTAAAAAAAAAAAAATAAATAAAACAAAAAAGTGAAACAAAAGTGCTTAAAATCCCAAACGTCCGCCTGAAACAGTAAAGTAACCACTGGAAGGAAATATTTTCCAGCGAGAAAACTGCGTAAAATATTTTGGCTGAGATTGAATACCCTTAAAGTGCGTTTTCTCCACACTCTTTAGGCATAACCTTTTTTATGTTATTAGGCTCTAGTGGCCTCTATTTATACGTTATTTTTGAAAATAGGCAGACAGGAAAGAGAGGTGGAGATAGTGATGACATGCGGCAAAGGTCGAATGGTCGGGATCTTTCAGCATAACCCGAGCCATAATGACAATGTGGAGTGACGTAGCACACAGCGTCGTTTCCATAGAAACCGTTAAACCCAAGGAACGCTAAAGATAAGTTTATGTCTGTCTGGCGGTCAAGCTCACGGAATAAACAACTTGCTGCGGAAAAAAACTCAGCAATGAAAAGTAGTCATTAAGTAGTGTAATGACGGAGAGAAAGGAGAGATGTGCTGCGGCTCTATTGGAGCTGAATTTAATGCTTTGTGACATGGAGGACAGTCAGGAAAACCCGGACAGCTGTCCACACAGGGACCTGGTGAGTCATATAAACCCTTTAGAGGCTGCTTGTGGCAAACAAGATTGAAATAAAGTACAGAACCCCACAAATGTATTTTAAACTATGGTGTAAGAAAACTGTCAATAAAAACGTAAGATTAATTGTCTGAATTTGTGACTCAATATTGTAAATAAATGTGATCAGATTAATGTGTTTTATCCTGATTGACAAGTTAAAGATATATCTGATGTCAGATCTTCATCTAAACAAGTAGAAATTACAAATGTATTAAATAATAAATATGAATCAAAAGTTTATTCTGGTAAATTTGTGATTTGAATATCAAAAATTTGTAATATGTTTATACATATTCGTAATATGTACTTGTGATACGTTTTTATTTATTTATTTTTAGATTTATTTATACATACAAACAATATTAAAACAATAATATGCAATAATATTTCCTGTTAGGAAAACGCTAGGATCTTATCACACCTCTCATAACATATACGAATTTAAAGCAGCATAAAAACACAGGTCAGTATATCCAATGTGAAAAATTATTTGTACAATTTTTTAATTTCTATCTGCTGGTACATTTGTGATTGTGTATTCATAAAACTCTGAAGCTTACTCTTGAGTTTCTCACTCGTACTCATAAAATCCTGAATTTGTAATTTGTCTAACTGTTAAACTCATTCATACTCACATGTATTTATGAGTTGACAATAAGGAACAAACTCAAATCCAATCAAACGTATTTTCATTATCGACTTTCATTTACAAATTTCTACACCTATGCATATGTTTTTTTCCGACGGTAATCTTCCCCTATGCTAACCGTTGTATTTATTAGGATTAACTGACCTAAACATAGAAGTGTATAACTGTAAGGTGAGAGATTAATAAACATTATCTTAAAGTTTACAAGTGCAAATTTGGAAATATGTGATGTTCAGATGAAGCAGCTGCTGCAGCAACAAGCTTTAGCAGATTCTGCTTCTCCTGATAGTGGGCAGATTTAAGATCCCTCTGCTATCAGATCCCTAAAATAAAATGCAGAGAAAGTAATTCCCTCCAGAGGCTAATAAGTAGAGTCCCTGTGTGTTTGAGGAACCCATCACACAAGTCAGAGATTCACATGTGTGAATAGGTAACGCAACAGTAACCCAGTAACAGTAAAGATAACCTCACTATAGGTCTGAGGTGACTGGTTGTTTAGATCCACAGTTCCTGTTAAGAAAACAGCTATTGGTGAATTTCACCAGGCTGGACTTGATATGAAAAAAAAAACTTTTTAGAGAAACACACTGAAGAAAAAGAAGAAGAGAAAAAGTTCTCTGTGAAACAGAAAAACAAAAAACATGAAAAACTTACAGCTCACACCCTTAGCATGGTGAAAGATAGTGACACTATTGTGGGGGAGACCCTTCCTCGGCCGGGTTGATAGTGAGCAGGTGAGATGAAGTCACAGCCATCTGTGTTAAAACGCTGAGGGATGACTGATAGGCTTTTAGTCAGAAACTGACTGGCTGTGGCTGTTTAAGCCTTACAAACATTACCGCTTTAAAAGGAAGAAAAACACTTAAAAAGAACAACTTTTTAACAGCAGTTACTGAATAGGCTGCTTACATTACGTGGATTACTTTTGAATAGTAGTAGTATAATCAGTAGTTATTTCTGCTCTCTCTGAACTAACAGAAGACAAACCACAACTGTCTCAACAGGAAAAGAACTTTTAGGTTTTGGGCTTTGCATCAAAATGTAAAGTTTATCATTATGACAATAAATTTAAATTCATGATAACCATTAGTGGTATTGTAGTTATGCATTTTTAGTGGCAGAAAGATGAAACAGCACATCCTGCCATACCTTTCAGGTCATATTCATAAAAATACCAACCCATGTTTCACCTTTTTCCCTCTGTTAATATGTGCTATTCTGATACAGTTATAGTAGTGAACTTACACTGGGATAACAGACAATGCAAAATCAGAATTAAAGTAGGGAATTCAGCTGAAAAATATTTGTCTGGTTTACTGTTAACCGGATGAAATTGGCAGGTTGAGAAGAGAAGACATCCAACCCAAAACCAAACTGTTTGTGATTCCAGGCTCGAGCTGATATTCCTCCTTCGTTAGTTTGCTACTTTGAGACCTCCAAAAGCCGAGCTGCAGCCTGCGAGAAACTGATCCTGGAGGAACATGAAGGTACACTGATAATGAAAATCAAAATCGATCTGGAAGAAAAATTATTATAATATGGTAGCAGAAATGTATTTTTTTACTGCAGTGAACTAAAGTCTGGTTTTACTGAACTTAATCTTAGAGTCCAAAGATGGTTTGATGCAACTGAAAATAGAACTAAATGAAGGCGTTAGGAGATCAAAGGAAAAGGTAAGTGCTGAGTTACTTAACCTGAAGCATAATTCAATTACAGTGTTTGGAATAAGAGTTGAAAGGGTTGAAAAACATGATTTAATGATTTCCATGCAGATTCCCAGTGTGCCTGTTGACGACAAGAATGACCCTGGCGGGAGGTTGTTCAGTGGAAACATGGACCAATCAATGATAAACTTATTAGTTTTTTTCTTTAAAGTATTTTAAAATTCCCCCCCTCAAGTGTTTAATATCTTTCAGATCAGGTATCACAGTCTGGACGAGCCAGTACACTCAAATGCTCTCATTCCTGATAGAATTTTCTTTTTTCAGTTTTTTCCTTGTTACAGAGTTTAATCTTGATGCAGTTCTGACTTGATTATACTTTTATTGAACAGAAGCTGCAAAGCTTTGGGTTGAATTTTGTTGAAATTATTGTTAAAGGGAAAGAAAACACTTTGTAAAAGGACATTTTTAGACAACATTTTGTAGGGTTTGACACTACCTTTGAGTTTTTTTTCAAATTACTGTGTTTTCTTTTTTCAATTTTTAATGTTTTTATTTCATTTTGTCAAAAAAGTATTTCTTTAAAAGATTTGATATTTCTTTCATTATAAATTGTACACATTGACTGATAAAAATGTTGTGGCTAACACTCATGCAGACCAATAGAAATGTGTATTCACTCCAGAGAATGTGATCTGTGAAATGAATTTGAAAAGAATGCAATACCTAATACTCAATCTGAAAAATAAGGAATTTGAAGAAAAAAAAAAACATTAAAGGCATAAAATCAGTAAAAAAGTAAAAAAAAAAAAAAAAAGGTAGATGAATTTATTTAATGGGAGATTAATAATTAGCTGTTATTCATTTTTTTTCTTATATTAATATTAACTTTAAAAAAGTGAGAAAACAGTTAAGGGATTCTCAAAATTAGTTTTTGAATAAAATGTTTTCAATGTTTTATTTCTGGATCACATTCACTTTCAAAGCTCATTTTACAAAACATGTTATTTGCTTGCAGGAGCAATGGAAGTAAATTCCCTTTATACAAAGCAACATATGGTGCAATCTTAAGTCTTGTGAATATTAACATATATTTGTCCACAAGAGGTCACTGTTGTTCTATTTTGTTTCAAAGTAGTTAGATATATTGTAGGCTGAATCAGAATGGCTGAAGTGTAGTGTACATGATATAACAGTCTTATTCCTGATTCAGTTATCAGTGAAATTGATGTCTATTTTCTTATTATAGATTTCAATCTATATGGCGAAGTGTTAGAGCCAAGAGAATAAAGTCAGAAAATTACGACTTTATTCTCGCAATACTGCAAGAAAAAAGTTGTAATATTATGAGAATAAAGTTATTATGTTTCAGATTATTAGACTTGTTCTTTCAGACAAGAAATCTTCAAATGATATCTGACCAGCACAGCCAAACTACCAAACCACAATCTGTGGTCCGTTTGAAAACATAATAATAATTCGATGCTGATGGGATAAAAGGTGTAATGTTTCCCAACTGAATTTACAGCAGATGCGGTTATACACAATCCCATTTTCTAAGGCTGATACCAAATATTTTAAATTACTCTAAGCAATCCCAGATAAGTTTTGCTAAGTTTATAGCCAATATTGTTTGCTTTCTCCATTTATATGATAGAAATGACACAACAATGACAAATGTTACAAGAGCCTAAATTTAAAGAAAATGAAACATTTATTAAAAAATTGGAAGAAGAAGCAACGCATTCACTTCACATAGTCTCAAAGTATTCCTGCTGAATGAATCTGCAAACTCATTTATGTATAGGCCGATGCAAATTTAAGAAAAAAAATGTGCTAAAATATCGGATGGCAAATGTCTCGCTCTACTTCTAAATAAATTCTTAATTAAAAAGAAAACCATCTCTGGCTTTCTTCTGAATACCTCAAATTGTAGCTCCTAGCTCCTTTTCCTAGCTCCTATCCTTCACCTTTCATAAGGCTAACAGTAGGAACTCCTTCCAGGGTAGGAAAGTAGCTCCGTACTCAGTACTGAATTCAGACAGCATTCATGCAAACACATGGATGACAAAAAAAACAAAAGTTATACAAATGCAGCGAATGGCTGAAGCTCTCTGTTCCTAAATCCAAACATAAGAAGGCGAGGACATTAGCATGTGTCACACAGCGTACAGTGAAGTACTTATTTGTGAAGTTTGTATCTATCTTAAACTCCATGAGAGGGTCATGTCTATACATCCTGTCTCGCAAAGGATTTTGGGCAACCACATGGCTTCTAGCAGCAGCCAGGGAGGTGGTAACTATGGCAACTTGTTATGGGAGAACTTATGGGGAGCACTGACACAATGCGGCCTAAATATCTTTACAAATTTGCACAGTAGGGATGGAGCTTTGATCCTGCAGGAGCTAAAATATCTGATAAAACACACTTACAGATCTGCAGGAACCAGTGTGTTAGCAAGACGCTGGGAAAGAGAGGCGATAGTAAGAATTATGGAGCAAAGACCATGTTTTGTAAGTTGAAAAACTTTGATCAACTTCTTTATCAAAAAATGGTTTCATCTATTCAAAAAATTTTTTCAACAGACTTTCGTTTTATACAGATTTTATATTTCTTCTTTTTGTCAAATTTCTGTTTTTCTGATTGAGTTTTATGAATTACTTTCTTTTTAAATTATGTTTAACAGATCGCATTCTCTTCACTTTCACCTTGATTCAATTGCACTCATTGACTGATAAAAATGTCCAGTAGATCAAATCAAAAAGCATCTTTGCTCCTCACTTCTGATGAAAGCCCGCCCCCAGAAGTAAAGGGAATGTGATCTGAAAAATACAATTTGTAAAAAAAAAAAGAAGATATTTGTAAAACGTGATCTGAAAAACAGAACTTCAAGTTAAAAATCTTTATATAAAACCTGTAACAATATAATTCATGAAATAACTAAAAAATGGAAAGGAAAATCTAAGGAAACACTAAAGATACTCTTAAAACATTTTAATAAAGGAGTTTTTTGTAAAGTTTTATTTCTAAACTGCTTTTAAAAAAAATTACATTGGCAAAAGTTATTCTTTGCTTGCAAGAAATAATGAAACAAAATTCCCTCTATACATTAGTGAGTCATCCCTGAGGCTTTTTACTTTCCATGTTTAGAAAAACAAAAAACAAAACCGCTAATGAATATGAACAGTTCTTTAAATAAGACTAGTTGTTCCCACAAAGTGTAGCACAGCTAGTTATTAGGTTTAGGGGTCTTTTATTTTCTTCACACAAGTTCAGGTTGGTTTAGCCTCGCCCATTTAATCCTCACTCATACTCATATAGACTAGGAGGGTTTTTGTTGTTTATGAAAGAACAAAAACAAATAGAAATACAGTACAAGTTTGTTTTTTTGTACACGTTTTTCTTAACATGCTGTGTATTAAATGTACTTTTCACAGATGGGAGTACAGATAAAAAGAACAATTTTGCTCTGGACATAGGATATCATCGGACAGAGATGGAGAAACCTCAGCATGAGCAGAGAAAAGAGCCAAGACAGCAGAGAGAGATGGACTTCCAGGAAGAGTTGAAGAGGATCACAGAGGCAGAAAAGGTAAAACATTCCTGAACTTCTATACTCTCAAACGGTCAATAGCAAAGACTAAAACTGTGTTAAAAGATGCAACCTGACTGGTTCTCTGGTTTATATCTTCTGTCCTCAGCTTCAACAGATGGAGCTTGAGCTCAGAACAAGAAATGCACAGGAGAAACTGGAACAGGAGCTTCTGCTTCAGCAGGTTGATTTTAAAGTTTCATCTTTAAAGATAATGTCAAGCCGCACAGACTCCCACGATAAATGTAATGAAACCTTAATAAACAGTTAAAAGTCTGGTTAATTAAGGCAACATTTTAAATATGTATTACACTGAGTGTCTATGGAGGGTTAGGAAGGACAAAGTGAAATAAATATGTCATTACATAAGTAAGTGTAAATGTAATATGAAATGTTAAATAAGGATCTAATTGGCTGCTTTTTACTGAGAAAGACAAGACAACTTCTTCATGTTTTAAAGATTTTCTTTTATTACTCTGATGTCAGTAAAGCTGGAAATAACTTACTGCGTGTTTTGTAAACAAACCCATACTTGTCTGCTCATTCTCAGCTTTAGCTACTCTTTGTTCCTGCACCTGTCATGTTGGGTTTCAGAGCTCTAACCCACATGCAGAACACCACACGGACTCAAGGAAAAAGTTAAACAGTTTATTAGGAGATAAACACAGATTGTACAGGTCCAAGTTCGGGTTCTGGTTC
>JAUZNJ010041498.1:0-10020 GCA_034780135.1 Jordanella pulchra | reverse complement strand
AAGATAATCGCCTATGCAGTACTTATCCAATAGGAGGCTTGTACCTATTTGCTTAGTTAAATCCAGGTGGTGACTTTCATTTTGGCCAGGCAGTGTACAATCCAATATAATAAAATTAATTTTCAAGATGAAGTATTCAAAAAATACCAATACCTGTAGTTTTAAGATCAAATACGTAATAATACTTTTTATAACCAGACACGCAGTTAGTTAAAGATTCATTTGTCTTCTGCTTGTAATATCTGCGTCTTGCAAGCTAAGATTAAAGTTGAAATGAAATATAAGCACTAATTGCTTAGAAAATAATGTATTATAGAAAAAAATTTAAGCAGAGAAAAGAAAAACAATTCCTTGCATTCAGAGGCGGAGGCTTGGTGTCCAAATCCAGGTAAACTGGCTGGATATGGAATGTCACCTTCTTGTGGTGGAAGGGGCCTTAAATTATGTGGTAGGTGGAGCCATGCTGGCTAGAAAATGTTTTTTCTCACCTCCATGCATAACCTGGGGTCTGGAAACCAGCTTGTTAAGAGAGGCTGGAAGAAAGGCTCAGGCTTGGATTGTGTTGTGTTGTGTTGGAATTCCCCCAGGGGATGAATGGGTCTCATCCCTGAACATTTGGGTGGTGGGCAGGTCTCTGACTGTTGTCTCGGCCCACGGACCAAGCAGCAGTGCAGAGTATCAGGCCTTAGCATCTCTGGTGGATAGAGCTGGACAATATTTCAATATCAATATGTATCATGATATGGTTTAATTCAATATTGGTGACATGAATTCAACACATATTTCTGGTATTGCAATATACATCACAATCTATAAGCACAGCATTTGTCACTGACTGATGTTTTAGGTTTTCATGAAGTTATATCTGTTTTTTCAAAGTTAATATTGCTTAAATGTTATGTTGATTTTTTTAAAATTTGCAATATATATATAATATCATATAATAGTCATAGAATTGTGTAGACATCTATTGTGGACATTCTTGGTTGTCTTTCTGAGGCTTTTATTTTTTCTATATCGATATTGAAATTATATTAGATCGACCAAAAGTAAGAAATGTATTGTGATATAAATACTGGCCATATTGTCCAGCCCTGCTGTTGGATTGTGCCCCTCTCAGGGATAGCATGGTTCTGCTGGGCTACTTCAAAACCCATGATGGAAACGACAATGACATCTGGAAGGGCGTTACCTGAACCTGAGAGGTGTTTAATTATTGGACTTTTTTGCAAGTCATGGATTGTTTATAATGAACACTGAATTATGTTCAAGCATGAGGATGGCCATCGAGGCACTGGGCGCCAGGACACCCTAAGGCAGAGGTTGATCATACTTTTTGTAATTGTATCTTCTGAACTTTTGGTCACTCGAGTGAAGAGAGGGATAGGGCTGTCCACTAAAAATTTCCTGACAAGAGAAGGAAGCTTCACAGACATGGCACCCTGAAGTGAGTAGATAGGGTCTACTAGGAAAATCTGGTGAAGTCTTCAGTCAGACATAATTAACTTCCACCTCCAGGGCAGATGAGATCTCACCTTAGGTCCCTGGATGTTGCTGGGTTGTCTGGGCTGAAGCGCCTCTTTCACAATATGTGGTTGTCGGGAACAGTGCCCCTGGACTAGCAGCCCAGAGTGGAGTTCCCCCCTTCATAAGAAAGGGGAGGGGAGGGTGTTTTCCAACTATGGGGGATTCTCGGTCTTCCCTGAATGACTTCAAGTCGGATGTGATCTCAGTACATGTTGGACTCCAACAGAGCTGCCCTATGTCATCAGTTCTGTTGATAACCTTTATGTACAGGATTTTTAGATGCAGCCAAGGACCAGAGGGGTTCTAGTTTGGGAACAGCAGACGGTTCTTCTGGGTCCCTCTCACCAAGACCTAGAGCATGCTCTGTACAGCATGGGGAGGTTCACAGTCAAGTGCGACACAGCCTGGATGACGATAAGCTCCTCCAACTCCAAGGCCATGATTCTTGACCACAAAAGTTGGCTTGTCCCTTTCAGGTCGAAGAAGAGTTAATGCCTCAAGTGGAGAAGTTCAAGTATGTTGGGGTCCTGTAATGAGTGAGGGATGGAGAGGGAGATTGATAGACTGATTGGTACAGCTGCTGCCATAATGCACCAGTCTTTTGTGGTGAAGAGAGAGATGAGCAAAAATACAAGTTTTCAGTTTGCTGGTCGTTCTTGGTTCATAACCTCACCTGTGGTCAGACAATCTGTATCATAACCGAAAGAATGAGGACCTGGATGGAAGCAGCTGAAATTAGCTTTCTCTGCAGGGTGGCCTCTGCATTGAGAGCAGTCCACTGAAGTAGCTCAGACATCTGTTTCGGATGCCCTCTGGATGCCCCAGGAGATGCTGGAAGTACTATGTCTCTTTGATGGCCAGCTTCCCCCAGCGGCACTGGAGGAGGCATCTGGGGAGTGGGAATTCTGGGATTATATGCTGAGACTGCTGGCACCGGAGAAGCAGAAGATGATGACTACAAGCAAAACAAAAACACATAAACATAAAGTAATTAATTAGAAACAAAAAACTTTTAATTCTAATCATAGAGAATTTTTTTTTATCTCATGGTCTATTATACACACTTAAAACATATTGAAATGCAACCAAATTATGAGAACATTAGTTGCAATAAACAATTGTGTATTTTTATCTTAATTCAGCATCTACCACTTATAGCAAGCTACAAAATTGGGGTGGTACTGCACATCAGAAATTTAAAATTCATTTCAAAACAAGACCGAATAGATAAATAAAATGGAAAATAGCTGTTTCCTAGATATCTTCACAAAGGATATTATTCAGCAAATGTTCTAAAACATCACATGAAATCATCTATAAATATTCTCTTTTAGTAATAGTTATCACTGGTGGTGGTATAATGGTGTAGGGGGAAACTTCCTTGTTAGACTTTAGTGCCTTTGTTCACAATATGCATCCATGTGTAACCACGCTATGTCCTTCTTAATAATGCTTACTTTTAGCGAGAATGTTCTCCATGCCACAGAGCACAGATTATCCCAACCATGTTTCAACAAATTCCAAATATTTATTTGCAGAAGTTTCGAACTGATGACTTGGTTCAAGTCAAAATTGGTTTTAAAGATTTATTGACTTGGTTTAAAGACCAAGTCAGGTGAATTGACTAATTACTAATGTCTTTTAACTTAACTTCTACATCTTTACCTGAAATAACTTGATACTTTTATTACAGTCACAAATTGACAGTGGATGAAAAAAATAATAAACTTTAATCCACATCATTTATTTTCTTGCTTAATGAACATTTAAGGGAGAGCTGATTTGGACTTGCTAATGACCTCTAAATTAAAAATTGTGACTTGAGACTAACAGGTCTTGACTTGAGTTAAGTACTGACTTGGTCTCATCCCTGTTTCATTGTGCTCCACTGGGCTTCACAATAACCACTTTCTAATTCAGTTGACTTGCTGATTTAAAAAGGTAAGTGTAGCTATCAGATAATGCTATCTTGTATATCTGGAGAAAATAAACATATTTCAAGTCTTTTTTCTATGGTATACTGTTTTTTTCCAAGAGTGCATCGATCTTTTCCCAAAGCCCACATAAAGAGCATAAAGCCCCCAATTACGAACTAGGAATCTGGACTGTGGATGGGTGGATAGATAGAGATTTTGACCTAATCTGCCACATATATTGTATTCAGGTGTTGAAATAAATGTTAGAAATATTATTTTCCTCTTTAATGTTAGAATTACTGTTATTTGCTTGAATTTCAGTCTAAGGAGAAAGTTTTTCATGTTTAAATGATACAAGTCATCAACAGAAACAAAGAGACTCCACAATCAATTGGAAAGAATAGCAAAATAAATCTTACCTAAACATACACAAAATGCCACTGGCAAAAAGATAAAAAAGATAAATTAAAAAGCAAAGCAATAATAAAAATATGAAAATAAACTAAAACACAAACACTATGACAAATATTTGCTTGTGTTTGTTTTTTTATTCATTTATTTTAGATTCCTGCTTCAGGTCAACTAGAAATCAGTAGTGACTCTTTGAATGTCTTTTTTAAAATTTTCTAAAGAGGTATTTTGTCCTATTCCAATAGCAAAAAGAACAATTGTCATTACATTTTGCTGTTTCGTGCTTGAATTATGTTGCAACATCCACTTTTCTTGAAGAGGCATTAAATATGTATAATTTGGAGGTTGACTGCAAAAATAGCACACCTGAAAAATGTTAAAAAACAAAACATTTCTGCTTGAAAGTGAATACTTTTATTGCAATACCATTTCTTTTGTGAGTTTTACTTTTTCATTATAATCCTTCTCCCCTCTGCAGGTAATAGCCTATAGCCTTCACTACGTCTTATTCAGGGGGCCAGTTTCCCAATTCCAAGAAAATAGGAAGGGAGTCAGTGGCCAGAAATACCAGAACTAGCTGGCTTAGCAAAGACATCAATGCCCTGTAATCCTTCTCTTGAATTACCACCTCCCCATAGATTCTGGAACAAGAAACTATGGCTCTGGGCATCTGGATTTTATTTTGTCTTCAAGGTTGTAGTGCTGTGAAGTGAGCTTGTTTGTCCTGAGCTCAATTTAATACTCCTTATCAGTGAATAGATGTGTCACAGTATTACTATTCTGACGCGTGGCAGAAAACACCTGTTATCGGGGCCAATAATGAGAAGGAAAGAGGGAGAAGCAGCAGACTGACATGCAAATTTAAGCATCCTTTGTACTCACTCTCTCTGCATTTAATATTCCCCGTCATTAACTCGATTCCATCATGTCATTTCACTTCTATATCAGTTTTTTTTTTCACTAAAGTGCTTTTTCTTTGTCTCTGTTTCATTCTCTTTTATCTGCTTTAACCTTAAACCCCAGAAGACTGTCTCTTCTCCTGGCTCCTTTTAGCATCTTCCTTTGCTTTTAGCTTTATTTCACTTAACTTGACCTATCTCTTTATTTTTCTTTTGCACTTATGTTTATATTAATGCCAAAATTTCAGTTTTCAAATTGATTCATTTATTTTCTTATTTATTTTTTAGATTTTCTTTTTCATAGTTAATTTGGTACAGTACATAAAACAAGCCAGTTTGAATTGGACTCCAGCAGCCTTTAGACACTTTGGGGTTACACATTTTAAACTGGCTAGTGTTGATGAACCTGCATAAAGTATGAACATTTAAATAATGGCTAAGACACACACTTTTCAGTGTGCTCTGCCAATGAAGTGACCTATTGTTAATTTACAACATTAATCAACCAGATACAAAGCAAATCCCTTTTCACATCTGCTGATGTCATGTGATCGGGGGGGGGGGGGCAAACAGGAAGAAGGCAGTCTTGTGAAAGGAGCTTATTGATGGGAAACTTCTCTCTCGGATCTTATAAAATTGCAAGGTTTGATTGAATACATTTGCACCAGTCGTTTAAGGAATTTGCCACTTCGAACTTAACTCCGAATTAATAAACAGGAATAAAGTAGAAAAATGGTTCGTTTTTGGGTTTATTTGCTAAGTGTTCTTATAGGTTTTTGTGGCTGTATTTAAATAAAAAATCCTGGACATTGTGTTACAATCTGTATGTAGATTAAATATTTGCTGTCCTAAGGGTCTGGCAACCTACTGACATAAAGATGGCTGGTGGTGTAATACAGAAAGGGGAACTAAAATGTTTATATGGGCTCATTCTAAAAGTTTCTCATGTGGAAAAATACATGTTCTTGCTGGTACATGTTACAAAGATTTGCATCATATAGTTTAAACAGATTCTCAGTTATTTGGGGGTGAACAACCCCACCTCAGACAAGCTGGATTGGATGAAACTGACCTGCCAGAAAATGGCTGGAAGGCTTCATGAGAGAGAGACGCTGTGGGCCCTGCCAAGCTCTGAGAGGGATGTTACAGATGGTGCTCGGATGCCACAGGGGAGGAAGTTTCTAAACTCCCTGTAGTGCATATAAACTGGAGCTTGGCACAAGGGAATGACTGCAAACTTTTCTGATTTACTTCGGACAAGGTCAGCATTGCATTTGAGATTTATGTTCATGCAACAATCTGTAAAACCTACCTCCTGAAGAACAGCAGTAAATTGACAATGAAATGGTGAAAAATTAAAATATCAATGTGATGCTTTCTTTATTACCAGACCAAAAAGGAAATTAATGTTTCTCAGTATGTCAAACTACATCAGCTTGTCGAACCCACCAGAGAGGTCAGCACCTCAGCTATGGAGGTCAGCAAATGTTTGGATAGCAGTCAAGAAAAAAGCAAGCAAAACACGTTTCTGAGATATAGCAGAACTCCTTTTATTCCTTATAAGAAAAAATGTTTGGGCAAGCTCAGCAACCATTTGGGGTTAGATGTCATCAGGTTTACGAAAAGACCAAATCAGCTGGTTTAATTTCTATTTTGAGCTTCTCCTGGTCACTGGATTATGGCCAAGATAAGAATGTGAGGTTACCTCTAGGGCAAAACGAAAAGAGATGGTCACATTGAACCTTAGTATGAGAAAATGATTGTAAAACAAAATGGTACTGGAACTGGAATTATATTTTTATGACAGTGAAATAGAATGATCAGCTTTATGAAAAATGTTGGTCTTAAGTTTGAAGACTAACTTAACACTAGCATATAGCAAAAAGACTACATTCTTAGATTAAATGGATCAATATATCCATCATTTTGTCAATTTTTCATTTAATAAGCTATCAAGGGTTTTGTCAAATGTAAAGTTCAGCATTGTAATGCTAACTCTTTCAACTGAAGTACACAAATTTAAAATTTGTAGAGAAAATTGGGAAAAAAGATGTCTGCTTGACTGGGACAAATGAATGAAGAGGGGACTATCTCTATGAAATTAAACCAACATATAAAAGTCTATTAATTTAAATATTGTAAATATTATAGAAGGTATATGTGAGATGGGATCTACAAATTGTATTCAGAATTGTTTTGCTTGCAATTTTAATAAAGATGGTCAATATTATCTTCATATTCTTAGTGGAGAGCCGCTTCTTTCTTTTATGGACACTCTCATTTGGCTGTGGTAAGATCTCCTGTAGAAGTCTGTGTTACAACAAACCTAAAAAAGACTTTGGTTAGAAAAATCCTTTTTGTGACTGTATGACAAAGAGGGTGGAGAGATCTTTACACTGCTCTTTATTTTATGAAAGTCCTCCTTTTTATAAATGCTCTTTACCAAATTCTAGAGTTTTTCTGTCACTGGGTTTTCTAACTCTGGTTGCTATCCCAGCACATTATGAGATAGGCTTTTTCCATGACAGTAGCTTCCTCAACAAGTGTAGTCTGCTCTGTCCCTTCTTCTAGACAGCTTTACCGTTGAATCCCAAGTCCAGTCTGATGTCTAGGTAAACACCAAGGTATCAATACCCTTCTACCACCTCCACCTCTTCTCTCAATGTAAAAAGTGCTTTACATATTTCTGTTTCTCTGAAAATATACAGTCATCTATTTTGTTTTGTTCAAAATATATTATTATTTGCACACAATTCCGTAAATTCATCTTCATTCTTAACAGCCACTCTATATATTAATCATCTGACAATAAAAAAAGAAAAATCAAAATAGAATATGGAGACAAAACTGCTGAAGGATGAGTTATGGATTGCTTTTAAGAGGTTTAGGTGGTTTTTTTAAAAAGCTATGCTAATTTTGCCTTAGAAGGAGGATTCGATCTTTCCCTTGGCTCTAGTGCAAACCCTGGTGAGCTGTTGTTGCATTTTCCCTTTCTGGTTCTCTCTACCTGGAAATTTCTCCAATATAGAAGTCCTCCTTGGATTTCCAGCTGTTAGCCTCCATGGCTCCATGGTTTCATTGCATAAGAGTTAAACTGAGAGTATCTCTGGAAGATCTACTGGACCTAAGGATGCCGGGGGCTTTGTTTGGCCTTCCAAAGTAAATAAACAGCGACTCGCTCTGTTAAATCCAGACTCACCATGTTGGGGTGAAACAGACAACTAGCAGATTCGACGATGTGGCGGAGATTTTCCGATGTGAAAATTACTGTCACTCATCAGCCTATTTTTGGCAAAATGTCAGGAAAGACATTTTTTATGCCAGTTTCATTTGTCAACATACAACCCCTTTCTTTCCCAGTGTTGTGCTGAATTCACTTGCATGGTATAAGTTTATTTTTTACTTAAAAATGCTCGGAGTAGAGTCTTGCTGCTTTGTTTTTTTTTTCTTAAGTGACTGTGGTTTATTTATATTACAAAGTATATTCTATTTTTGTTAAGAGTACTTTGTTAATAAGTGAAGCGCATGATTTCTTTTAAAGGAGTGTACGGCAAAGCTTGCTTGCAAATTTTGTATATAGTTACCAAATAGACTTAAGGCTGCTAAACTATAAAAAGCTCTACTGCAAATTTAG
The DNA here is from genome assembly GCA_034780135.1 of Jordanella pulchra. Classification (NCBI taxonomy): domain Eukaryota; kingdom Metazoa; phylum Chordata; class Actinopteri; order Cyprinodontiformes; family Cyprinodontidae; genus Jordanella; species Jordanella pulchra. The sequence goes on along the minus strand of JAUZNJ010041498.1, from coordinate 1,633 downwards.
ATTTTTCTCTTGACGAAATATCATTTTTTTCTAAAAGCTTCAGTTCAGACTTTGTATGATTATCTTACCCTTACATAAACTTTTTACGTGTGTTTTCGGTAGAGCTCTTTCCTTTTTTATACCTACTACAGTCCTTTGTAAAAGTCATTAATCCTTCTCTCACTCGGCTGCTTGGTCTCTAGGGTTTCCCTGTTGTTTAAACTCACAGGCCAACAGAAACTCTGACAAAGAATCAGTCAGTTAAATGAATGAACTGTCTCAAATTTCTGTTACAGTTTCTCCCAAAAACTAACTGTAAAAGCCCTCCAGCTACAATTAGTCTTTCTTTACTCTTTTAAAACTCATTCCTATGTCCTTTGCCTCCTACAAACGTGTCACTGATGAATACCAAATTCTTATTTTGAATATTTAGAGAGAAAGTCACTTCTCTGACAGCTAAAATATTCTGATACAACTCTTACGATTTTAGAGTAGTCAAGACATTAATTAGGTATATGCATGAAAAAAATACAGTTTTGTCATCTTCCAATCAAGATTGTCAAAATATATCAACAATTTTCTTTTTTTGTTGTTGTGCAGGAGTTACAGGTATTATTTAAATGAGGTTTTATGTAAAATATTTACAGTACATTTTTCAATATCAAAATTATATTCACACATTTTGGGGGGTGGATGGGATTTTTAAATAAGTAGATTTAACAAAATATCTTTAACCTTTAACAGCACAACATATGGCACCACAGAGTTGCATTAAGGATTAAGCCTAATAAAGATATTATTAGAAATGTAAGAAAGATAAATCTCTTGTCAGACAGTCTGTACTGTCTGGTAAGTAATTAGATAGAAAAGATTGTCCAAAGAGCAGTAGTCTATTTTCATGGGGCGAAACTGAGGCAGCTCCTTAGGTGTCAGTGACAGTGTAACCACACCTGCAATGTTAACAGTAAGCTCCTGCCATCTTTGGCAGTACAAAAGGCAACCTAGGCAAAGCTGTAAGATTATGTCTGTAAAAAATCTGTTCAGAGGTTTTAAATCAAATCTCAAATCATAATCAAATGTTATTCAATATAGTATATGGAAATATGAACTGGTTGACTTTGGATGAGAAACACTATAGAAGATAATATGATTTGGTGAGATAACTATAAGAATTTCTTAACTATAAGATGTTTCTCTTGTTTTTTTGAGATAGGGGCTTTTTATTTCAACAACCCCTTATTACTTGGTTGAGAACAGACAATAATTTCATTGTTCCCCAAAGAATTGAGGAAGTTATCTCTGAGTTTAAATATATTATTATGGAACATTTTGCTTACCTTCAAAACTATTTGATGCTGACTGTAAGTTGTAATAGTAATACAATACTTTTAGCGATAAATACAAACATATAAGGTTATATATTTTTAATTATAATATCTGGGATTTCTATTATATTTAAAAAGAAAAATAGGTCACAGATACTTCAATAATTTATTTTGTATCTATATTTCTTATATTCAAATATTTATGCTGTCACAGAGTTGGATTTGTCTTGTTGAAACTGCGTTAATGCACAAGAAGTATCTATCTATCTATCTATCTATCTATCTATCTATCTATCTATCTATCTATCTATCTATCTATCTATCTATCT
>JAUZNJ010041497.1:0-10020 GCA_034780135.1 Jordanella pulchra | reverse complement strand
TTTGATTGATTTATTAGTCAGACCTGTGAAGACGCTGTTGCAGTAATCAATGCGGCTGAAGATAAACGCATGGATGAAGTACATCAGCTCATTTATTTCGCTGTGCAAGCAGCTTAGGAGCATAAGGCTAGTTATTCTCCGCCTGGGTGTTGGTCTTCATTGGTAATCTCTGGAGTTCCTTTTCTCCCTGTGAATGTTTCTCTGTGAACTTACCTCCATCGTTCTAACATACCCTGCTGGACTCCTGGATTCATCATCATGACTGGTCTCTGCTTCTCTGGCTTAGACCTTCTTCTGTTAATTATTCTATTAATTCACTGACACACCCCCAGGATGAAACATTTATTGGATTATTTGCTTTCTGGTGAAACAAACAAACCCGAACTCACTACAGAACAACCCTATTACCGACTCATTCTCCCGCCTGTTGGACCATCAAGCTCTGCCAAGAGAGAACTGCTCACACTAACCCATTCAGTTGCCCGTATTTCCCAGTCACCTCTGTCTCTCTTCCAGAAATTCTAGTTCCCCCTCGCTACTTTTCCACCCGGACCAGATTCCTCTGTTTTATGTAAGTAGTTAAAGATCCCTTACAGCCTTGATATAATACAAATTACAACACAAACTTTATATGATTATTTAATTTAGAGAGGAAAAGGAAATAGGTAAAAGCTACATTAGTAGTTCAAAGATTTACACAATCCAGACATCACAAAGTAACCAATGTCTGAGTGGCATACATCTAATATTTCCTAAGTTCATATGCTTAGCTGTCCTGCCACCTGGACTCAACAGCCGTGTCAGAGCCTGATAATGGAGCAAAGGTAACATTACACATAGACAATATTATCTTCTTTCTACATATCTTTGGGTCAGACAGGACCCATTTCTCATTTTACTGTCTTTGATTTAATAAAGCAACCGTGCCCTGGAAAATGAGGAACACGAGTGATTGCTTTCTTACTTTTCTCTGAAGTTAGCTTGTCATCATTCTCTCTCCTCTTTAACAGCCCTTGCCAAACCTAAGTCCACCCTCTTCCCCCAGCCACTCTAAAATCCATCACCACACATCTTTGTCAGTGCCGCAGAGACTCAGTGTCGGGCTTGCTGAGATGTCCATGCTCAGGCACCAGTGGACCTCCGATGGGGAAATGCTTGACTGCAGAGAAACCTGCACGAAATTAAATTCTCCACTTGGCTGACTAGGGTGACTTGTACTGGTCTGCCGGCCTGTTCCTTCATTATTCCTGGGCTGATAACTGACTGAACGGGATGTCTTGTCTGTTTAATGCCAGCTCAGCTGCTTCATGGGAAGAACAGGCTTGTCACTCTCCCTCCTTCCTATAACACACTGTAATACCACCTCCACTTCATTTATTTGGTGCACACTTTTGTGTGCCCGTCAAACGCATGATCCCCCACCCCCCCAAAAGACAGTAGCAATTCAACATTCCAACCTATTGCATCTTTTAGGATACTGCTGCAAATAACCTGTCCAATTTTTTTATTAAAATGTCATTTAGATGTCACATGAATGATTTAGACTGGAAACAATAAAGTTGACCATAATTGTAGTTTTTCATTCCACCATCTATCAAAATGAAGTACAAAATCCTCAAAAAATTATTTTAAATCTGTAATTTTCTTGATAAAGTGAAAGCCATTTTCATATTAAATACAAAGGAACTAAAGTTTTTCAAGTGTGAATTTCTTTGTAATTACTGCATCAATGCTGTGTGGTGTGGAGATGGACTGGAAGGTTTCTCTTATAACAGTCTTGAGCTCATTTACATTGTTGGCTTTAGTGTCTCTCATTTCCTCTTGATGTTTTTCAATACATACTCTATGAACTTATGGTTCTTATGGTCAGCCCAACTTGGCTGTAAATCCAGCATAGTAACAGCATATTGGTTAAAATCAGTATTTATACAGTATTGTCAACAGAGTCAAGAAAGCATTAACTAAAATGTCCTGGCAGGCAATTGTGTGGACTTTCAACTCTTACCTTAGACCTCAGAACCTTGATTTTCAAATTAAATTTTCAAATTACTCTATTTAAGGAAGGTGTTTACTGTACCTCTGTGTAACAGTCCAGTCTTTGCTTTCCATTTTCTCACGACCAGGAATCTTAAGCTCCTTTTATAAAAGCATCTTTCTTTTCTTGCCTAGTTGTAGCTCCCTGGGAACAGCTAGCAATAAAATTAGGGATGTCCCAAAACAAAGTTGATTTCAAAAATCAGGCTGACATTAGCCAAAAAACTAATATGGGAAAAAGTAAATGATCTCTTTTTTTATATTGATCCATTTACTGAAAAAGATATTTGACAGATTGTTTGACAGAATAATGGTAGCTGCAATGCGCTTTAAGGCCAGGCAAGTTTATCTGTATAGCACAATTCAGTACAAAGATTCAGTGTAAGGTTTAGTAACCTGGTTGATAATAAATGGTTCAACTATTCACATATTGTTGAATATTGTTCTCTATTTGGGTAAAATCATTTAAAGAAGCATTTTCTTACATTCCACACAATGGAATAAGTCATAAAAGTATTTACGATTCATACTGATACCATATCGTGTCAAAATCCATATCAGCGAGTTCCCCTAGAGGCAGTATTGATGTTATAGTGGAAATGAAAAAGTTGCATCCGGTCATCCCTTGCAATAACCTTCTGTGACCTCTATTCCTTCTAGCTGGTGTAACAGACTCTCTGCTGAGACTGTCAAGTCAGCATTGTTGATACATATGGTATATGTTATGTAAAGATAACATATCTATCAAAAGTCATTATCTCACTGGTCTGAAACATTAATGATCCTAAAAAACGGAATTGAAGGTTTGTATTAGGTGTAAGCCATAAAACACAAAATTAACAGCAATTAATTGAACGTATTTCACTAAGTCTACTGACTTTACAGATGAATTTCCCTTTTTAAAAATTATTTGCTGAAACTAATGAACTTTGTGATGATATTTTCCCTTCTTTAGATGCACCTGTAGGTCTATTTGTTTCAGCCACCTCAGTTTATCTGTAAAGAACAATATCTGTTTTCTTTATCTGCACATAAACAAAACAAAAATAAACACTCAGTGACTGCAACACATACAAGAGTAGAGGTTGTTGACGCTGAAGTACACAGTAAGCTTTTCTTCCCTGCATTCATGGGCATTGAGTTAAAGGTTTCTGCATGAGGGCACTGCATGATTGAGTGTTGTGATATGGAAACACAGGCAGGCAGCCACTGTCTTAGACGAGGCTTGCACTTGACCCCGCCAGCACTCAGCGCATGGCCTCTCGAAATAGCTTTCTCTTCTCTGCAAGTTCTGAGGCATTTGTAAAATTAGAATAAATATATCCCATCCTAATGCACTAGTATGCAGTATACTAATCATAATTCATAGCCTTAATGTAAGCTTTTAAGTGCACTTGGTGGTGTCGAACCTTGTGATGGTCATAAAGGGTAATCAATGGTAAATGCTATTGTCTTACTGGCACGTATTTGCTCAACATGGACACAATCGAAGCTGCGCTTCAGTGCGGGTGAATCTCAGGGAGAATTGTTATGTGTAAAAGAAATTTCACAAAAATCAGTATTTGAAAGTCATTAGCCATCCAACATCCACTCCTGTGTATCTACAAAACCAATAGCATTAAGGGGAAAATGCTTTCCAAAGTGACAATTGCTTTTTAAGGTAGTTGTTGTTTGATTTCATAATTGGTATAATTTTTCACGAGTACATGAGTGTCACACCATGATGGGCTCTAGAATCCTTGTAATGCAGTGGCCTGCAGTTCAACCTTAAGATCAATAATGTATTAAAACCAAGCACTTATTGAAATAGTAGATGGGGTTTTTAGTGAGTGGAGAAAGGCAAAAGAAGAAAAAAAGAAACAAGCCAAAGAAAAGGGTTTGATTCCTTGCCATGCCTTCGTTGCGAAGTGCATTGTTTCCATGCCAGTGATTCTACTCCAAGAAATAAAAGAACAGACAAAATCTTAGTGATGTGCAAAAACTCTGGACTTAGTGTTATTGATTTGGAAGGCAGAGTGAGAGCAGCACAAAGCAGCACTTGATATTTCAAAGTGTAAAAGAACTGAAACGCAAAAAGCTACCACGACAGAAAGTGTTCATTCTCTCTTATTTGGGTGGTAGACTGTGTGTTGATGAAGAAAATGAATCCAGACTGGTTTGCCTATACAGGTCATTATTTCCAGTGCCTGATCAGTGCATAACACTTGGCAATCTGTGGTTCCCTGCTGCTTTCTCTTCCTGTTGGATCTGCCTGTTTTGACAGTGTTTGAGATAGGAACACTCTGTGAGGTGTCAGGTGAAGACTATATGTGACAGATTTGGAGGGGAAATAAAGAGAAGACAAACAGGCAGCTAAATGCCTGGGATATGTCTCAGTGCTCAGACAGAAGGCGATAAGTGCTGTTGACGTGGACATGACAAGCTTGCAACAGTAAACCTCAGGACACGCAGTCCCACCGGAGGCCTGTGAGTGGACACAATTCTCAATGACTGCTGAGTGGGCTTAACAGCTCATAGGAATTATCAAGAAGTAAGAAGGCCTCCCTTCTCTTTTTAGACTCTCCCATACAAAGACACAAGAAGTTTAGGGCTACCTTTAAGCTTTCCAGTCTTTTTGAATAATTTTGCATTCCTCCACAAAAGTCTGCTTTGCTTATTTTAACAAGGTTTTTCCATAATTTCTGATTTACACCAATTTATTACATAACACAAGAACTAACAGGAAGATGCAGGATTTGGATCCATTGGATAGACAATTAGGAGGAACACACAAGTTTTTCTTTTCAGTTGCTCCACAAAATGTAAAGAGAATTTAAATTAAAACAGTTGAAAGTTTCCTCTACTCAGATCAGCTCATTTCTACATGTGCAACCATAAACACATCCACATCTATAAATGTAATATCAATAGCACTAAGAGCATTTCTATTCTATTTTATTTCTAAAAGTAAATCAAGGTAAATTGTGTGAAATATTAATAAATAATTGGCTGAGAGAGTTAAAGGATTTATATAATTTCTGTTATACTGCTTCTCTGACATTATCACCACTCAGGGCAGTTCTGTGAAATGGTAAGTTGATCTATATTTTTGGTATGTCTTTCTTTAGATTATGTACTATATACTTTACAAGCACAATTAAATGAAAACGTAAACCAAAAATGACCGCAAGTGTTTTAAAATATAAAACCAAAACAATGCACTGCCGGAGCAACGGTACAGATTGCACTTCTGGGACAGATCAGGTATAGACAGGCAAGATATAAATGCACTCATTCTTTTAATAAATAATATTTTACACAATGTAGTTTTGTGTGTTTTTTGAAAAAGGATAGAAATAAATTATTCTGGGAATGTTTCCTAAACATCCTACTTACATTAAGTTACATGGGATTATTAGAATAGGACAATTTTAACAACATTTTAACAAGAAAACCAAATTATACTCTTGTGGTAATCTTCTTGTTTTTTTTACCTTAATAGTGGCCTAAGAGAGTACCAACACCAATTTAGAAAAGCCGATAATGGTTGTCCTGTTTGTAAATATTTTTTCATTTCTTAATTTGTATATCTCTCATATGATGTTCAATTAATTTATTCCTGCTTTACTTTTGTACTACCAATGCATAACAAAGAATACATATTTTAGGCCCTAATAAGTATTTATAATTAATCTTAACTTATTTTAAGATCTAGGAACTGTACTAATATTGTTCTGTTTTTCTGAAGTCCAAATATGTGCACACATGTCTCAACTGTCATTGTACCAATGCCTCTTTTGTGGCTACCATGACTGCAGAGACTTTTTTGCGTGAATTTACATTTGACTTATCCTTACTAAATATAGATGCAAAAACTGCTCCCACAGTATGTTTCAGTTTGACAAGGGCAGTTCTAGGACAAATTTTACAGGGGTGCCAAGGAGGGGCCACTGTTTTTTCACAGGGGCACATTAAGAGGAATGATCTATTTCAATTCAATTCAGTTTATTTATATGGTGCCAAATCACAACACATGTCAGCTCAAGGCACTTCACAAGGACAATTCATTCAAATCACACAGTCAGATTAGTTAAAAGTTTCTAAGGAAAACCAGCTGATTGCATCGAATCATTGACTTGACAGCAATCCATCACACCAAGCATGCATGTAGCAACAGTGGAGAGGAAAAACTCCCTTTTAACAGGAAGAAACCTCCTGCAGAACCAGGCTTAGTGTGAGCGGCCATCTGCCAGGGCTACACTGAAAAACAGGCTAAGCTCCAATAACTAAACAAAGGTGTTGATGGCAGCGGTCCAGCCGACATTTCTCTCCAGGATGGAGCCACAGCAAACAGGAACAGAACTGACGAAGCTACTATGATGAGAAATAAAATTAGTGATCATAAAGTTGCTCTTACAAATACTGCAGAATAGAGGAATAGGGATCGAATGAAGCATATGGAATAATGAAAAGTGGTCCCTATGTCCTCCAGAAGTCTAATCCTATTGCAGCATAACTATAGAGATAGCTCAGGATAACTAACTATTGTTGATGTGGTCTGAGAGAGGTAGAGCCATAATAGGACAAAGGTAGAGCTAAGGACAAACGTCCTGTTCTGGACTGAAATCTCCCCCGCCGGACAGAGCTGTTAGCGCTCCACCTCGACCTACCTCTCTATAAGATTTAAATAAGCTTTATCAAAGCGGAAGGTTTTAAGCCTAGCTTTAAAAGTAGACAGGGTGTCTGCCTCACAGACTAAAACTTGTAGTTGGTTCCACAGGAGAGGAGCCTGAGAACTAAAAGATCTGCCTCCCATTCTACTTTTAGAAATTCTAGGAACCACTAGTAAACCTGCAGATTGAGAGCAAAGTGCTCTGTTAGGAACATAAGAAAAAAATCAGATCAAATTTTTCACTACAGTTTGTGGACTTGTGATGGGTGATCCACTGCTTGTCCTTTCTGCTCCTCACTCTCTCCCTCACAGCCTACATCTTCCTCCTCACTCTCAGGATTGAGAGATTCTGTTTCTGATCTCTCAATTTCAGCTTTCTCTCCAACCAACTCCTCTTTCTATCCTTCATCCTGCTCCTCAGCTCTCTCATCATCTTCATCCTGCCTCTCTCTACGTTTTTTCTTTGTTAACAGTGGTAAAAATGACGTAATGTCTTTTTTCTCTTTTCAAGTCACTGACGTTTCCAGTGCTGCAAGAAAGTAATGGATAATATCTAACTGATAAAACTGTGATAGTATGTCAAATATATTTAAGGCTAAACCTGGTGCATTTATATTAAATCTATTGTTAAATTAATGATATGAAGGAAAATATGAAATCAGTTTCTAACCCCGTGTAAGAGCCATATGATCAAAATAAGCAATTACTGATGTGGCAGAAGCACAGTGCTTTGACACCTGAGTGGTGGGTGTGTCTAAGGTGGGCGTGACTGTCACTAAGGTATGAATGGGAGCCATACTGGCGCACTAATTGAGGTGACTGCGCCGGTGGTGCTCCTAATTTCTGTTGACTGTGCTATATAGTCGCTTTATTGTAGGCATCATAGTATGGTTTAGCCTGATCAGTATGTGTCAGTAAATGTAAAGTCTGGATTATGACAGTCAAATGGAATAAATTGATGATTGCAATTACAAGAAGCGGCTTGGAGTGTTTGGAAGCATGCGTCTGACAGCTTGAAAATCACCGCGTTAACCCAGTGCGGCCCTCTACAACACCGCTGGTTTGCCGCAGATTTACCCTGTATGGACTGCAATAAGCAAAATTTAAAAAAATTATGCCAGATTTAATTGCAGTAAAAATGACAGCATCACTCCAAGATGAGCCAAACAGTGCATAAAACAAAAAAATCATATTTCTTGCTCGCCTCTGTCTCTTTCCCGTTAGTAATTCAACTCATCTGAAAATGTTGTGCTTCTTTTTTTTTTCAATCCTAAGTGAGTGCGCACCGCTCTAAAGATTCCCGTTAAACGCTGCAGCAAATCAGTTCCAGTTTCCATGTCAGTGCATTATATTTCACGTTACAAAATTAATTCCTTCTTCAGTTCAGTGCAGGCGCCATAACGGGGGCCAGGGCCAGTTCTGCAGGGGCACCAGCCCCTGTTAGCCCCTGTCTAAAACCGCCTATGAGCTTTGATAAATTTCTTTGCGGGTGGTAAGTTCTATATATAGATTTACATATCCTCCACACATAAATGAGTGTGATTTAATCAATGTTCTGCATACCTGTGAAAGCACACAACCAAAATGAGCTTCCACCCACTGCTCTACTTAACTACACCTGCATTTGCACTTTCTATGAAGATCTGTTCTGCCTGTGCAGGTGTTTGCACATGTTTTGATAAGTGCAAACCTTTTGAAGATTATCTCTAAATGTACAACAGACAGATATAATAATAAACTAAGAAACTAAACCCATAGAAGTGAATAAACAAAGCAACATCTTAGGAACATAAACAACTGGAAAATAATGAAAAGAGATACACAAAAGAGACCTAAATCATAAACTTCTGTGGATCATTTCTTATTCTTGTACATTGTACCAAAAAGAATTACCTGCAGTTGAGATGCTGGTTGTTTCTATTATATAAAACTTTTTTTTTCAAATTTTCAAATACTTTATGCAGACCTCCAGTGGCTATTGTGTAAGTATCCTATTGATTTTCCTATAACCTCTGCATAACATTAAGATGCTACCAGTCCATTCAGGGATACAAAGCCAAAAGAAAATGATGCAAAGCTTGGTTTAAAATTTCTTTGAGGAGTTGTATGGGAAATCAAAATTAGGATAAAACATTTGGATTACCAAACACAATGTTCATTTCTGCCCTCCTGGACTGCCAGATCATGAATATATATTGCATTATGAAGATGTGATGACATTTAAAGGAATCACATTTAACCCTCTCTTCTTGTGCCTCTTTCTCCTCTCCCCACTAATGCATTTTGCAGCAAGGAATGCATCTTAAAAGATTCAGGGAAAAGTGTCAGGCAGAGCAGACCCTCCTTGAGCGCTTGAGGTCATCTCAGACAGGATCCTGAATTCTGGAGCCTGCACATTAAAACACACACAGCACCTTGTCAAGCGCCCTTTATTTCCTGAAGACTTACTCGAAGCTGAGTTGCAGCTGCTGCTTCTGTAACCCCAACTATAAATCTAATCCCAACCTTTTAAAAACGATTTTAAATCAAAGTTTTGTTTTTCTTGCATTTAAGACTTCTCTCCACATTTGGAAACATGATAATAAATAGATGTAGGTCTCTAGAAACTCTTTCATCATCCTCACCTTCCCACCCTTTGTTTCCATTCCTCTCTAAATGTTTAGTTTTAACTAAACATGTGCGTCTTAGAGGAAGCACAGACATACTGCTCTGGGAAAGAAGCTTGACCAGTTGGGCTCTGTCTCCCACCTCATTACCAGATGCAAATGAAACGGGTACACATGTTTAATATTTAGTGGCAGCAGAAATGTCAGGCTGGCACAAGACGGAATTAAACAGCACTGTCAGCGCAAGTGAACTCAAGGCTTTCTCAGCTATTTCACTTCATATTGAGTTACTGTCACAATTTATCTCACAGCAGTGGTATGGCTGGTGTGAAAATCTTCTGTGATATCTTTAAGGATGGAAGGAGAATCAAAAAAGAAGTGTAAGTGGTATTGTTCAGATTAGGCGCTATGTTTATTTCCAAGTGAGGTGACAGAGCTTTATTGTCTTAACAGGGATCTACTGTTCATTAGAGTTTGTTTTCTTTGTGTTGTTTAGATTGTCACCACAACATATTTTCTACTGTCGAACTTTCTAAATGCACACAAATTCAAGATAACACACAAATGCAATGTCTGTGGGTGAAGTAGTGTAACATGTATGCTGCTGAGGCACTCTCAGTGTTTGATTTAACAAAGGCTTGGCTCCTTTCATAGGTGGTTCTACAGCACCACTGGCCCCTTAAGGCCCCCGTGCTGAAGACATAATATCGAGTCAATTTATGTGCTGGT